>JACBWW010000599.1:0-28902 GCA_020086605.1 Lanius collurio | reverse complement strand
TAGCATAGTAGTTATCCTCTATAATAAAACTTCTGAAAAAAAACCCCCAACCAAACAACAACCAACCACTTCCCAGGAAAAAAGACTGCTGAGAAGGGAAGTGATTGATCACCTCTCCAGAGAGAAATATAGAGGTGTTTCACACAGAATCAACTTACCCAGACTAGATTTTTACCAACAAAATGCATTTATCTTTATCCTTATAAAAATGTCTTGGGATCTCTTAATGAACATTAGTTACCAAGGCACTGATACCAATTTCTAAAGTAATTTCTGTCTCTCAAATATGTTGTCATCTTGGTAAAACATGATACTACTGCTTGCTGGGAGAGCAAATCATTGTGTTTGCAATGTGCAGACAAATCACTCTGACGTGAAACAAAGAATTGAAGAGTCTCAGCAGAGAAACTCATACTGATTAAAAATCCTGTCTGCTCTAGGTTTTATAGCCAAACTATATTATGTGGAAATGTTGCCACATCCTTTAGAAATTCAGAACAAATTAAGACCAGTACACTACTACATTAAATGTTTTAAAAGGCAAGAAAGATGTTGTACACCTTATTTAAATGTGATTTTATTGAATTACATGATTATTTTAACAACAGTTAAAGAAATTAAATATGGTACTAATTATAGCACTTATGGGTGATCGCATTATTTACTATAAGGTTTCCTTACGTTTGCAAGGATAACATCTTTTTTCTACCTGTCTTATGACTTAGCCAAAATTAGCTAAACTATAATCATCAGAACACTCAGCTTCTAAATGTATATACCCGTTTAACAAAAAAAAAGAAAAGTAAAAAAATCAAACACACATGTGCTGTACATTTCTCTGAAACAGGCTGAAGGAGTATATCTGAGTTTTTATCCATGTTAAAGATGTTTAGAAACGTCTTAAAAGATTTTTGCCCTACGCTTGTAGAGGAGATTATAGAGAAGAAATTTGTCAGGAAACATGGATTTTTGCCAGGTTTGCAAAAAAACCTCATGATTTATCCAAATGACACATTCTTTAGAAGTTTAAAATGCGTATTTAATTGTAAAGCAGAATTTCACAGCACTATTCCCTAAGCACTCCATCTCAGCTGAGCATGCTGTGGCCAGGTCTCAGCACATATTCATGCATCATGGGATCTCTGTGTCCCAGAATTATAGGCAAGAGCAAAAAGTTTGCTCCTCTTAGACAACCAGTCGACAAGTCTGTATTTGTGGCCCGGCTGAAAGAGAAACTGGAGAGAGGAGATGAGAGTGCAAACTATCCTATTCGAATTCAATCGTGGTAAAAGACATCTTTACAGCTAGATGACTAGACAGAGATGAGAAGGGGCATAGGAGGTTCTGTTTCAAGGAAAATACCAAACATAGTGTAAATTGAGACTTATTGAAAAACCCCCAGGATTCTGGTATCTAATTTCAGGAGACCAGTTCAGGAGTCAGTGATTAGAAGTGAAGGGACATTAGAGATGTGTGAAAAGGCCAGGCAAATACACATGGATATAGTCTAGTAAGAAATGGTAGCCCTGTAGCAGAACCGAGGTGGTCTCTGCAAAATAAAAGGATTAATATGTTGCAAAAGAAGAAAGATTAGATGTAGACCCAGAAATTAAGCTTTTATTAGAAAGCATTTGAGCACTAATGGAAAGACACAAGAGAAGGTCAGAAGGCAACAAGCAAGGCAGTCTCAATGAAAGACTGTGAGGAGAGGAAGTGGAATTTAATGGGCAAGCTGTTAGCAGGACAGCCTTCAGCAGCATGCAGAGGTTTTATCCAGACGGGAGAGAGATTAATGATGTGAGGAAGTATTTATTATATTTAATAGCTTTTGCTGATTGGAACCTTATGTAAATTCCGGCACAAGCATAGCAACAATAAGTTCAATTATTATTTAAAAAACATTCAACACTGGGACAAAACAACACTCAATAACTGGCAATCATAGCACAAAGATATTTACATGACTGACAGCAGAAAATATAATCATAGCAACCTTACAAAATAAGTAATTAAATTATGTCAATATAATTTATGTCAATACATAAATACTAAAAAATTCAACATAATGTTATCATCAAAATATCATCAGAATAATGTTATGGACATGACATGCACCCTCAGTGCCAAATCCCAGAGTTCTCCCTATAAGCTTAAGTTAACAAGTCACCCATCTTGGACTTTAGAGTTCACATCTATGATCCAGGTGAACCAGCAGCACCTGCCGAAGTGTGAAGTTGACTCGGACCATGTCCTCCACAGCAGTTGACAATCAGCCACTGACACCTGCAGTGCTGATTTTCTTTACATCAAAAGTTTCAGATCAGTCTTTTAACCTACCTTTTGTTCCATCAAAAGATTGGTCCTGTTATTCTGTTCTTTAGTTCTCCATTTTTGCAGTCTAATTTTTACTTTGCTGAGTTTGCTTCTCAGTCTGGAAATAACTGATTGCTGGGCCCTCCGTCATCATGTCTTCTTCCTGGGAATGATCCTCTGGGGAGTCAGGTCAAAACTAATCAGAAATTAACATTTCAATTAGTCCACATCTGTGCAATACCAAGTATATTTGTATTAGAAAATACCACACCATGGCTTATCTTGACTTCAGTCATAATTTTTCCCCTGCTGTGGTGGCCACATGCTGTGGTGCATCAGATCAGCATTTTCCTGAGCATTCAGATCAGCAGTTCCCTTCTTCTGCAACAGCAGTACATTCAGACTTATTGTTCTATCCAGGATCAGCAATTCCCTTCCCTTGCATAGATTTGAAGTCCTATTGACATTCTTAAATTTCTTCTTTTACATGCAGTAAAGAACTGGGAACAGTAGGAATAAGGGAAAATATTAATGTGCTGTTCAAAATATAGAAGCATATACTGATTAGTTTAGGAGAATCACAAAATGAGTGAAGTTGGAAGAGACTACTGGAGGTCTTATAGTCCAACCTCCCTAATCAAACAAGGTCCCCTAGAGCATGGATCTTTGATGAGAAAATCTCCTAGCCCATCTTTACTATTCATGCTCACTGTGTGAAACTAGCCTTGTGGCAACAACTGAATTACACTTTACAAAAAAGGATGAAAACTTCCTGCAACCATAAAAAAATCCTGTTGCTCATATGACACAAGTCTGTAAACTGACAATATTTAGGAGTGATAAAGAGCTCTTAACAAGGTTACTAAAGCTGTATCTTCAACACCCCGTAAATAAAATATTATGAAAATATTACTTAGAAATACATTTTGTTAAACTCATTAATCTTGGCTAGCTTTTTCAGAGACAGCTGGTGTCTCTTTAAAAATAAAAATGAAAAAAAAATTTATGAGTTGTTAGACCAAGTCACTTTCCTATATTTCATTGTTAGTTTTTTAGGCTTTCAACATCTCATTTTTGATTGTGTTTTCTTGTTTGTTTCCATTTTCTCAATGTTAAGCTTAGCTGGAAATTGGACACAAAATCATATTACTTTGTATTCTCCATTACTTTAATGTTTACTTGAAGTGGTAACTCACATACTTATGATTTATCATACTGTATTTACATGTTCTGTTTTTCTCACCTACCTGCTTATCAGTGATATGTCCTGTTTTTATACTGAAATCAGAATTTCTAATGCTCATCAGAAATCATAATTTTTACTCTTGATTAGAATTCATATTGATGCTGAGAGAACTGCAAACAGCTGTGAAGCAATTAATAATGTCCCCCATATTGGGGTAATGAGTGTAGAACAAAATGCATTTGGGGGTTCAATGATCAATATAATCTGATTCAAGGAGAACTTAAATTCCCTGCCTCAGGGAAAAAGAAACCCCACAACATATGTGAAAATTGAATTCCAAATTCAAATGGGATGAAGAGTAGCTTATACCCTAGGGTCTACAATATCCCACCAAGGAAAAACAGACAGTAATGATTGGAACACTTAGAAACATGTTTACAAGAAATGACTGCATGCATCAAGAGAATATTCTGGTCTTTGATTTTTAGAGTCCAGTGGTGGAACTAAATCAAAATGCTTGTACCATGTCCCTACTGAAAATGAACAGATGGCCTTGATCTCTTGTGCCATAAATATTTTTTTTGCACATAGACTTAAACAGCAAAATTTATTCCTCTGAAAAAAGGATTGGAAGTGGGGATAGGGGAATGAGAGCAAGGGATGGGAGAAAAAGAAAAGACTGTGAAACATGAGTGGCAGTGAAAGTCTATGAAATTTTTAGGGGTCTGCTTCTTAGCTGATGGATTGTTTGGCAATAAATCATTGAAATTTATTATAAGATCAGTTTACTAGACATAGATCATATTTATTGTAAATAATTACTGGAAAATAAATACAGAGTAGAAATACTGTCCTATTCTCAGGCACACAGAATACCACCTTATTGTTGCACATCATTGCAGAATACAACTAAACTATAACATGACAAAGCTGTGCAATAAATGTTGAGGTCTATAGCAGTACCAAAGTCAGGCATCATTTCTCCCTATGTTTACGCTTTCTACCGCATCATTCTTTTACATTTCTTTCCTCTCCTTTCAAGTCTTTCATCTTTTTATTATCATATACAGGGAATTTAATTTTCTCCAACTTTCCTCACTACTTTTCCCATTTTTTTTTCTGCTACTTTACCTTTCTTTCTCTGTTGCTAAGACATTTGTAATAAGGCTCCTTGATTTTCTACAAGACTTTTCATAGCTATTTTACTTGTCTTACCAAAAAGATAACTTGGTGATATTCCTCAGAGATTTTTGCTCACTTTTGTAAATCTAGTGAGAACTAGATTTTTAAATATATTGAAAAATCTGTGATGAAGTTAATGTCTGCTCCATCCTCACAAGAGCCATCCCATCAGAGTAGAAAGGTCTGGGAAGGTATGGACCAAGGAATCTTAGACCAAATTTGCATCCCAAACATATAAGTTATAGTACCACCCTTCCTGCTCCACATGAAGAACTTCTGGGTGAATGACTAGACATTGGTTAGACCAAAGAAATCCCTTTAGAATGTATTTTAAAAGAAAAGTCTGACTGGAAGTGTCTTGAGGAAAAGAAAACTCCATGAACAATAAGATTCCCCTTGTCTTTTTCTCCAAACAAATCATACTTGTTATCTTTCAGTTAATGCAGTTGATATGTAATTAAGGAGATGTTTTCAGTAATAACAGACTAGACTGTGAATAACTTTCTCTCCTTTTAAATTTTGTTAGCATTATATTGATGACTTAGTTTTCATGTTTTCTATGGGTTTGTGTGGTATATTATAAGCATGTTATTAATTTGTAATTTCATAGACATTTTTGCCAAAAAAGGATACTTTATCATCTAATGTGATTCACTGTGCACTCCAGGCCCAATTATGTACATTTAACTAGGGCATGTTTTTCTCAAAGGCATTCAAACTGCACTACAGCATTTCAAGAGATGAGGACCTTTTTTATTTTTTTTTTTTTTAGTTTTAAAGGAAAACCTCATTCTTCATTAACATATATAAATTCTTTATAACTGGAACATTATTTTTAACTTCAACACAAAATGTGTTGTACATTATAGCCATGTCTCACACCCCTTACAAAAAAACTATATACTCAAATTAGCAATTTAGTGTTGTGGTGCACATGGTGGGTGGCCACTGCAACAGAGTATTCAAAGCAGTGTTGGACCGGCCTCCAACACACCAAGGTCTAATCCTCACCCTGCGGTTACGGCAAGTTCCCATGCTCCTAGTGGTTCTTACTTCACATGTTTTAAGTTCATTGGTTTAGGAGGTCTCCACCTAGTTTTATGTATAAGCTCATGTTTATGCATTTCCCTTAATTGTTTATGTATTCATTCTGGAATGTTCTCCATTCTTTGATGCCCCATTGGTCTACCCATGAAATTCACTCCCTTAAGTTATCCCTATTGGATATTCTGCTGTTGTGTCCTCCTTCTCAGTCAATTTCCATTGGTTGTTTCCCTTTGTTCCACCCCCTATAAAATACTGTGTTCTGTCTTACTCTCTGGCCTTTGTTCCTGGGCTCTCTGCCTGGCATAGCCCGGCTGGAGTCTGTACAAAGACCCCTCTCTCTCGTTTGCCTCCACCGATGCTTTTACACCACCTTTGTTTGAGGCTCACTCTTTGTGAAGGAGCCAGCTTTCCCTGCAGGCTGCAGCTGACACCAAGGATGTCTGCAGCTGGATGTTGTGCTGCCTCGGGCAGCCCCAACTGTGTCAATTTAGAATATTTACTTAACAAGCGTGGCTACTCTAACAGATAACGAGTAATTTAGTTTGTGTATTTCTCAAAAGAGCCTATGAGCAGACAGAAAATCAATAACTTAGGTGCATCATCTCTGTTATGAATTGTTTTCCATATTTCTTTCATGTTCTCCATTTTCAGTTATCTCCATTTCCAATATCACTCCAGAATTAATATCCATGAAAAAGCTCTCCATTCTTTTCATTCATTTCTAGAAATGAAACAGTGTACATTTAAATTGCTCAATCAGTCCTAAATGTTTTTGAGGCTGTAAGAACCTTGCCAGACCATAAGCCAGTGATGAACTCTGTCAAGATTTCCTGGTCCATCTTACTGGACATACTGTAAAAGATCAAAACACAGCATAAGAAGCAGCTGTACTAACTGCATTGCTTCCATTTTGTGTTTCTTCCTTCTGAGACATTACAGTAACAATGCCTCATATCTCACAGATTGAATGCATGTGTCAGCTTGTCAAACAAAACTAAAAATTAAACAGTTGTTCTGGTCAGGTGGAGAAAAAAAAAATTGCCCATATTTATCACACCTACCTTGGGGGAAAGCTCTGAAAAGTAGTAAAAAATTTCAAAGTCCAAGGTACTATTCACAGCTTCCTAAAGTATTCAAAGACCTTAGCTGGAAAAAAGGCAATATCTTTTTTTACTGTACTAGTTTTCTACTCTCTTAATATGCTTTTATGTGTCCCATTTTCCTTAGTGATTAATCACTGCATTCTGGTAAAGAGCATCTAGAAACAATAATCTGTCATTAGACACACATAGTTGCTTCTTTTCTCCTTTTAATTTCAGCAAATTAATGGTAAAAAGACACACAAATATTGCAGCACTTGCAGAAAGAAGAAATTACTCCCTTTCAGCTTTCAGTTGTTTTCTGTTTAAAGTCTCACTTTACCCAAACCTGAAATGTCAAACTAACAGAATCATATTGAGAAAATGCAAAGAGGTACTTCAGGCAATTTTGTCTCTCAAATTCCTGGGCAGTGCTGGCACGTGGAGAAAAGTACTTAAGCAGTGACTATTGCATTGCTTCCTCAGTAATTCACTTATTCATCTTACCTAACTCTGGATCAGACATCTAGATGACCTGAACAGGGTCCTTAATGGGGACTGGAATAAAACAAGCATTTACAGGACACAATTTGTCTCATCTTAATGAATGATAAAAATAAAAGAGAGAAATTTTGCTATAGAAGTGTCAAAGCATTTATAGGAGTGTGGTGGTTTAAAATTAGCTGGGAATTAAACTACAAACAAACTGCTCCATGTTCACCCACCCCCTTCCCTGAGAGAGGAGAAGAGTTCACAGTGCTGGCTGCCAGCAACTTCCCCAAAGAAGGAAATGATCAAAAGGTGGCCACCCTGGTGTGTGCATGCCCTTCCCCTCCCTCTGAATCCACTCTCCCTGGGGATGATTTGTATGGTATAGAATAAGAATATAGACAGGCCCACACAGCTCTAGGCTATACCCCCATCACAGCATCTGTGAGTGAAACTAGGACAAGTGGCCAATGAGAGAGCTGGAATTGAATCATTTTAGATCGTATATTGTTGATGTGATGAACATTTGAAATACACACCTTAGTAATTATAAATTGGACATGTTTTTCTTTATAAAGTACAGAGAGACATAAAAGATTCATAACACCTTCAACAGACTTTGAACATATGAACCTTACTAAATTAGCTTTTAGGAGCGCTTGCAGTGCAGTAGCAATGCAACTGTCTCCTTTCTGGAAGACTGAGAGAGATTGGTGTTTCTTTTTGGGCAAATTCACTTTGCTTATAAATTGTTATTTGGCATTTTACCTAAATGTATTTTGCATGTTTTTGGCTTTTCTTTTTGAAAAAAATGGTGATTTTGAAAAGGTCCACTGGATCTTTCAGTATGGAAGAAATGTTATTACAACAATTTGTTTGTGTGCTGAGATATAAATAGGTTCATATAAATATAGATGTATTAATTAGTGTAAAATTAGTTTTAACAGTCACTGAGGGAGGGAAACAGGAGACTTTCACAAGCCATTTGAGTCTATTTCTCTACAAAATACAGTAAAAACTATAGAGATGATATTTCTTTCCAGGTTATGAGTAATATTTGAAGTTTTCTGTTCCACAGATGTATCTCTATTTATACATTTTCAGATGTCTGAAAATTATTCATTCTCTTGTCCTTTCTGACTGCAAAAATGCTCGGATATTTCTCTAGGATAGTATGAAATTTCAGATAATATAAAGCAAAGATATTGTAGCTCTTCATGAAAGCAGCTATCCATCTGTACTACAATTAATGAACCAGAATTGGCATTTTTCTCAGTTCTCCATTTTCTGCTAATCAGGAATTTGCCCCTGGGAAATACAAAT
This sequence comes from Lanius collurio, assembly GCA_020086605.1. Lineage (NCBI taxonomy): Eukaryota > Metazoa > Chordata > Aves > Passeriformes > Laniidae > Lanius > Lanius collurio. The sequence goes on along the minus strand of JACBWW010000599.1, from coordinate 20,283 downwards.
GCCTGTGCTGAGTAGGCACAAGGCGTAAAACACTGATACAAAACACTTAATAGAAATCTGCATATAATGAAAATAATTCCTGAAAAAATTGTTAAACATTACTGGCAAATAAATAGCATTGTGCAACAAAATATGGAGCTGAACTCAATGCCATAACTTGGTTTTACTTTTTCTTTTTTTTAATGTCTTTGGGTATAAAACAGTTTTATTGTTAATTTCTTTCCAAAACCATATGAAATTGAGGTCTGATTCAAGGTTCTGTTTTTAGAAAAATAAACATTATTATGTTCAAAATAATTTCCATATTAAACGTACTTTCTAGCAAAAAATATTGTAGCATCTTTATTTTTATCAATAAAGAAACTAAGGAATATATATGTCCCAAATGAAATTTGAGTTAATGATGGGATCAGGAGTAAAATCCATCATCCTGTCCCTGTGGAGATATGTCCTCTATCTAAAAACTATCCTTTTCCCACCTCAGCTGTTCACAGGCAAGAATGACTACTAGCCATGTTTGTGCTTCATTGCTGAGGGTAACTGAAGTGTTAGACATGGAAAGAACTACAGGAAAGCAGCAGATGGTATTGTCTAGGGATGGAGTTGTAATTTATGTTCTTCCATTTACTACCATACATACATTTAAATAATAAGAAATATAATGAAAGAGCAGTAGTTTCAGTGATGGCTTTTGGCATCACTGAATTCTAAGCCTGTGTTCAGAGTTTTTGAATTAATTATCCTGTCAGTCAGAGTCTAAAAGAAAAATCTAAAGATACAGCTGTAATTTTCAATAGAACACTCTCAGAAAAACTAAATTAAAAAATGTATTATATACTATTATACAATTCATGCTAGAAAATGAGAATTCAAAACTCTGATTGCCCGCAATTTTTTATTTATTTATTTACTTTAAAAGTTTTCTTATCCTAAATTCTTTCTGCCTCAGGCATTCATCTGGAGTCATGATGCTGTGAGCCTTCAGGCTTACCAACAGTAACTGCGATGATGTTTTATAAATGTCTGTACAATAGTTTAAGGTTTTCTGCTGACTCATAGTCACAACTGAGAAACGCTAATGTATCCTGTCACCTCAGCTACTCAGACTCATCTGTCTTCTCTGGTCTCTTGGCTTGGCTCATGCCTCGAGGTGCCTGTTGCTGTTCTGTCTGAGGGACTGACTGCAGCAAAGGAGGACTTTTGTGAACACTTAAGATTGTGTGAATTTTCAAACCCAAACAAATCCTTAGGGAGATTTAATGTATTTCCCTTAGTTACATGTCTAGTAGCTTATCAGAACCATCAAGTCCAAAGAATAAAATAACTGTTTAGGAGGATGGCAGACTACTAAAGCTTTTTTTTTTTTTTTTTTTTTTTTTTTAAATCCGTTGTTAAAATCTCAAGTTATGGACAGAAAACTGTAGATACACAGCTAAAAAAGAACAGTTTCTACCACCATCTTCAAACCACAGTGCTTTAACCCAAAATGGTCTAGTATATCAGAAGAATAAACCCACTGCAGAAAAGTTATATACAGACACTGATTAACTCGAGGTCAACAGAAAATTAATGGATTAACATTAGAATAACAATTATTCCACCCTGAAGAATTTTAAGGGCACTTATCAGAAGTAATGATGAGTATTTACAAATCAGGTACCATAATAATCATCATATTTGATTTCTATATGTTTTCATCTCTCTAGTTTTTCCTGACTTCTGAACATTTTGTTGATATTTTAATTCCATTGTACTTAAAGTTTATTGGATTTTTCACCTCCTTACAGTTATACCTCAGCTTCTTGTCACTCATAAGAAATATGCAATTACGTGTCTAATTCCATTTCAAATATTGTGCCTTTTTGCCTAGAACAAAAATGATGAGTTCAATTTGTATAAAGTGAAATATGTTCAAAATATTCCCAGATTTAGGTCTTCAGGAAATTCTTCTCTTTCCCTCAATTTTTTTTCCAGCAAACTGCTTGTCATGATTTACACTTATGAGTAGAAAGAAAGATTTTATGCTTTTCGCTCACCCGTAAATGTTGAAATTAGCAAGATACGAATGATTTCTCATGGAAAAGCCAATTGCTTTTCTTAGTTGCTTTGAGTTAATTTTATGGCTTTAGTTTCAATTCTCCTCCCAAATTCCTGCTGAGTCATTTCTTAGAAATTGCCTAATCCTGAAAGATTTAAACTGTAGGACACAATTCTTTGTCTTTCAGACTTCCATCCTTTTTGATATATCTAACTCACTCCCTGGTATTGTCTGTTTAGAATTGATGGTTTAGAACATTTGGTAAATTGAAATATTTTCCTATTAAAGGTTACAATACATTGTGAATTAAGATTTTGGTTCCTTTTTTTTGTCTTTCCTTACGAAAGTTCTCATTTTCTCTTTTAGAATTTCTTGACATTAAAATGAAGCCTTTAACACTTTCTAACTTCTCCAGGGAAAACTCTGGTCTACTTGAGCTTAGCCTTGTTATCTGTCAATCACTCAATCAGCCTTTATTTTATGTATAATAGCACATTGGAGAATGAATCTCAGAGTGTCTTGCATAATAGCTCCTGGTTAACAAGAAAAAGCTAATCTCTGCTGTTGAATTTTCACCTTTGTTTTACATCTACTTAAAGAGTTTCTAATAACCTCAGGGACTAAGTGTTATTGCTTTAGGGTATACACTTGAAATCTTAGTCTCTGTGGTTTTTGCAGCTGTGTCCATGATCACTCTGGAATAGAATGAACTTGAGTTTAGACTAAAATAATAACAGCATCAATGGCTGAATATTTATGTGTCATAACAGAGACTAATTACATTGTTGTGACTTAACAATTTACCATGGCCACTGGCAAAGCAAACTGATATAAATAGATCAAAGCTATGCTACTGAATCAGGATCCGTAGAGAAAAATTATTTGTAGCTATGGTCTGTGCAACTTGCACACAGATGAGGAATACACCTGAGGGAGGTCACAAAGTTCTTACGCAAAACTGAAACTGTCCTGATACCTAGATAATTGTTACATGGCAAAACCTGCCCCCGACTCCATGAAATGTCAAGAGACACCTGAGGGAGCCCCTCATGAGCTTTTCATGTGTTCTTTTCCATTAAAAGAGACATTTTATGTCAAAGTGAATGGTGGTATTAAGTATGTGCTATACTTGCAACACTGTTAGTAATAGCAATAATTTCTGAAGTCACATACTGTTAGTAATAGCAATAATTTCTGAGGACCCATACCTATTTTTTTTTCTGTTTCTGGTGCTTAAAAGAGAATTTTGAGCTCCCTGCATTAAGGATTTGACATTTTTTCTGGGTATTGTGTAGATAGAAGAAGGGGAGACAGTGTATACAAAGTAATAAATGCACATGGAAAACTTGAGTATGTGGGTTTCAAAAAAAGTGTATGTATGCTACCCTTTATTAGACCAAAAAAAGCAGCAGTAAATTAAAAAAAAAAAAATACTGTAATGTAAGCAGACTCTCTTGATTCTGCTACTAATTGAGATTCTTCTTCAGTATAAACAAGCATGTAATGTCTATTGTTAATTAGATACAATTGAGTAAATTCTGGTATAGGCTCATTTTCCAAACTACATGTGTTGACATCTCTATTAATAATGTCATTATTAACAATTAGGATGAACAGCAGTTGTTTTCACAATTCAGATTAAAATGTCACATAACTTTTCTAAAAAACTAATTTCTATTTAATCTATTATGTTTTTGTAGACGTATCCAAATTTTAAGGTTTTGTACGTAAGCACACCAGATTTATCTCTGATGTATTCTCTCCAGGGAATGAATCACAGGCTTACACAATGGTTGGGGTTAAAAGGGACCTCCAGAGATCATTTAGTCATATCCCCCCTGCTAGAGAAGTTTCACCTATAGCAGATTGCACAGGATCTTTTTCAAAACAAGTTTTGAGTATCTCCAGAGAAGGATACTCCACAATATCTCTGGGCAGGCTCTTCCCGTGCTTTATCATCCTCAAAGAAAGTAAGTTTTTCCTTTTACTCAGATGAAAATTCCTGGTTTTAAATTTGTGCCTGTTGCTTCTTGTCCTGTCATTGGGCACCACCAGAAGAGTGTGGTTCCATCCTCCTGATGGCCACTCCAAAGATATTAGTGTGCATTTATAAGTTGCCCTCTCAGTCATCTCTTCTCCAGGGAAAACAGTTCTAGCTCCCTCAGCCTTTCCTCGTAACAGAGATGATCCAGTTCCCTAATTGTCTTGATAGCCCTCCACTGGACCCTCTCCAGTAGTTCCTTGTCTTTCTTGCATAGGGAAGCCCAGAACTGCACACAGCACTCCAGATGTGGCTCCCCAGGGCAGAGTACAGAGGTGGGATCACCTCCTTCAATCTGATGGCTGCACTCTTCCTAATGCAGCCCAGGACGCCATTGGGCCTTCTGGCCACAAGGACACATTTATTGTCCATAGGGCTGCTTTTCAGCAGGTCAGGCCCTTGTTCGTACTTGTGCATGGGGTTTTTGCTCCATGGGTGCAGGACCCACCACTTGCTCTAACTGAACTTCCCTAGGTCCTCCTCCACCCAACTCTCCAACCTGTCCAGGTGTGGTTGAATGGCAGCACAGCCTTTGGGTGTATCAGCCACTCCTCCAAGTTTTCTACCTTCAGCAAACTTGTCAAGCAGGCACACTTGTACTGACCCTGTGGAACACTACTGGCCACAGACCTCTAATTAGAATGCAGTGCTGACTGCAACTCTCTTGAGACCTACCCTTTGGCCAGTTCTTATTCTACCTCACTGTCCCCTCATCTAACCCACACGTGATCTTATGTGTGAGGATCCTATTAGAGAAAGTGTCAAAAGCCTTGCTGAAGACAACATCCAGTGCTCTCCACTCATCTACCGAACCAGTAATGTCAGCGTAGAAGGGTCCCAGATTGGTCAAGCATGATTTCTATCTTAGCAAGACCATGCTGACTACCCTGAGAACATTCTGTTTTGTCCATGTGTGTAAAGTGAACACCCATAATGAGCTGTTCCTTTACCTTTCCAGGGATTAGGTGAGGCTGACTAAGGTATAGTTCCCTGGATCCTTCTGTTCAACCTCTTTGAAGATTGGAGTTACATTGTCTTTCCTCCAATCCTCAGCCATCTCTCCTGTTCTCCATGACTTCTCAAAGACAATGGAGAGCAGCTTAACAATAACATCGGTCAACTCCTTCAGCTGGTATTTCCTCTGTACACTCAGTGTAAAATCAGAGGGAGCAAGGTATCAGGGTATTACCTTTATCTTTTATATTTTCTCTTTGTTTTTTTGATTGATTGGTTATTTTGTGGAAAACCTCTAATTTAACAGTATACTTCAGGAAGAGAAAACCTTGAAAATGTTTCCTCAAATATTTCAAGTAAGAGATGAAAACTTAAAAAAAAAAATTTTGATGTGTTTGGAAGAAAACAGAATGGAAGAGCACAAAGAAGGTTCCTATCTCAAAAGAGAACTGCAGCATATAGATAAAGCTGTAGGGGTAATTTGACCTTCAAACCTCGAATGTGAAGGTTTTTGAGATAGAAGCTACATCACTGAAGTAGGGGAACCTGAGCTCATGACTGAAAGGTAAGAAAAAACTACTCAGGGCAGCAATATGGAGTGAGAGACCTATCTAGAAGTAAGCACTCTTCTGAAGATATTTTTATCTCCATATTTTCACATTTTTGCCTCTATTTCAAAATGTTATTATATATTTATTACAGCAATTTGCTGTTAGATTTAATAAACTTCACTGGGAACTGAATTTGTTTAAAAGTAGTAGATTTCCATAACACATATTCAGCCCTCAGAAAGAATCAGTCCAAATTAATCTCAATCTTTTTTTAAAAGCTTGCTAACACATGTCAATTAATAAGCAGAGAGCTTATGATAATTGGCACTTAACACTCTATTATGACTAAGGTTGTTTGCTGTTAATGGAACCTAATGGATTGTGATTCTGTACTTTAATATTACATGCCAAAGCATGCCTCTCTAACCTCCCTTTCTGTCTTCACAACAAATGACATAATATTTGACAATGATAAGTAGACAAATGATTATACTTAACACATTTAACATGGGGTATTAAATGCACCGAAAGTAGCCACTAAATAAATGAGATTAATACAGGCATTCTTGTCATTCCTAATATGAAGGTGCCAAAAATTTGTTTGTTTTGTTTTGCAAGTGCCAGTGTTAAAACTCACAAATCCAGTGGGTGGTCAGTCACAAGTGGTGTTCCCCAGGGCTCAGTTTTAAGGCCAGTTCTGTTTTATATCATTGTCAATCATCTGGGTGAGGGGCTCGAGTTCACACTCAGTTTGCAGAGGACACCAATTGGGTGGGAGTATTGATCTGATGGAGGGGAGGAAGGCTCTGCAGAGGGATCTGGGATCAATGGGTTGAGGAGAGCTGTGTGAAGTTCAACAAGGCCAGGTGCTGCACTTCTGTGAACAACAACCCCCTGCAGCAGCACTACAGGCTGAGTGAAAGTGTCTGTATGATGCAAAAGGGCTGGTAAGGTTATTTTCAGTTTCTTCATCAAGCAGAATTCCCATTTCTGAAGATGTCAGTTTAATTATTCAATAACATAGAGCAGATATATTGGATATATTATTGTTTTAAAAATTTGTGATTCTGTGCTTCTTTTGAAGCTCTTTTTTGGTATAGAACTCCCCCTTCTGCAACAACCATTAAACAGACAACAGAAGTACTATCCTGAGAAAATTTCAAATTATTGTTAATATTAGGAGTGTCTATCAATGGAATAAATACTTCTTTGCACACTTTTTAATAGCTGCATTATCATAGTTCTTAATGGGCTGCAATTCATAAGGTTTGTTAGTAGAAGAGCATCTATTAAGATCGGTAAGGGCATCTATTAAGATCTATTAGAGAACTTTATCTATGCCTAGGTTTCTAGGAACAAGGAATTTATCACCAAATTATCTGAGTCTTTTCTGTATTCTGGAAAGCGTATTTATGCTGTGTAAATTGCAGAAGACATCCTGCTATAATGGCAAATTGAGAAAACCTTTTAAAGAATTAGAAAGAGATTGTTGTAACAGCTAGCTTCATTTGTTGAGATGCTGTTGCCAACAAACAGATAAAACTGTCAGAAAATGGAGCACTCTTACTTTCTATCCTTTATGTTGAAATTATACCTTATACAACACTGGTATGTAGATTCCCAGACTTATATGGTAATGTTTGCATTGTGCATACTTACACACATACAGTCTGGAAAACTAAAACAAAAGAACACTGGAAACACTGTTTAATCCTCTTGACACTTTGAATTTTGGTTTGGTTTAGTAATTGGGTTTTATTATAATAAAAACAAAGAAGGAAATAAAATAAAACCCAACAAAAACATGAACAAAATTAACCAACCAAAACCCACAAGTAGATAATGATTTCCATTTAGTCATTCTGGAGTTATCTAAATTCAGAACAACTGGAAAAACTTTATGGATTCAGGCCAAGGTGTACACTCCACTGAGTACTTGAGTATCTGCCTGAGCTGACTTACAAAATTAACTGCATAAAAATAATATTCATTTCAAGTGAAGTATCCTTGGAGATACTACTTACTATGTTACATGGTGTTTATATTTTTATAATTCTGTGTTAAATTAAGATTTTCCAATGAAATGTAAAGGGGAGAGAGTCACTGTTTCCTCAGTATAGGAAAAGTGAAAGTGCTTGGCATTTTTTACACAAATTAAGACTGTACCTCTAAAGTGAGTGATGCTAGTGACTGAAATTGTTTGCATCACAGATCAGTTTCCTGGAATGCATAAGCTAGTTCCTTTCAGATGAAATAAAATCAGCTGACAAAGTTGGGAAAACACCCTGTACTCTCCAATTAATAATTGGGGGGTTTGTTTGGTTGTTTGGTTGGTTTAATTTTCATTTCACTTTTTTGATTTGGTTTGGTTTTTTTGTTGTTTGTTTTTTTTTGGTTTTGTGTTTTTTTTATTATTTTTTATGTAGAAACAGAACCAGACAAGGGATAATTTGAAGTAAAACATTGAAAGAAGACAAATAAGCTGTGAGGATAAAAAGTCCTCAATATGAACTGTTTTCCTGTAGAGATTCACTCACTGTGGTACAAATTCATACAGGTGTACGGAATGGCATTTGAAAGTCACTGATTGCACATGTTCTTAAGTATATAAAAAAGATCTGGATCTACATCCTGGGTAACAAGGCTGTCCACCACATTTCCTATCCCTGAAGTATGATGCAATGGTGGAATTCCTTTTGCATTATGAAATGTTTGGAATTCTGTTTCTTAAAATCAGTGTGCTTAATGAAATGTTCATGGTTTGATTCCTCTTCAAGGTTACCCTTACATTCCCACAGGCTTTTATCCCGCAATAGAATAAAAGCATTCAACAGCTCACAATCATCACTGATGTGTGTCATTTGTGTAATTGTCATGGCTTCGGGAGGGGGGTGTCATATCCTTAAATTTTCACTTTCTAACCCTCACTCTCTCCCTTTATTTTTCAGAACACTGTACATATATTAAAATTTAACGAATTTTCTAATGCAAACATAACCCAAAATCTTCTTGCATTGAATGCAACAGAAAATAATGTTTCTTCCTATGCAGCACAGGTGAATTAAAACCTAATTGTAAATAGTGTGTGTGTGCATTCATGCATGTGTATATATTTCTAAAATGAATTAGAATAGGAGTAAACAGAAAAATCTCAGAGGCTATTTGCTATTTTTAATGTTCAATATCTTCTTATCCAATTAATAATGCAGTTGATTTTTTCAACTTGCTTCAAAAAAAAAAAAAAAATAAAACCACTTCAGTGCTTATCAGAAAGCCATTTGTAAAACCCAAGTTTTATATTTTATAATAAATGCTGATTTTATTGAAGTCAGTGGGAAAACTCCAATTTAATTTTCGGCATTTCTCATAAGAATAAATATATTTAAATACAGGATACAGAATTACATTTTAAATATCTAGGGTTAAAATGATTTTTTTTTTCCATGCATGTAGTTATACATTTCCACCCATGTTTCATCTTTTGTTTATCCTTTGCTTGATATAAGAATATGAAGCTCTGTTATGAAAAATACACCAATCTGTAAATGAACTTGAATCACTCAATTTCCTTATCATCAAACTTTCCATTACAGTTAAACTACTGTCAAATAATGAACAAATCTGCTTCCAAAATTATTTTGAAAATAAACAAATTTTAGGCCTCTTTTTATTGACTGAAATTGGTGTTATAGCTCTGTGAGTAATGGTGATGCATTTGAAAATAGTAATTAGGATCTGTCCCCTTCTGGATCTTCTGTGAAGGTTAGAACAGCAATAGGAGATAGGCCTAGGGAGCATTGTAATTATTAAATCATCTTAGTGTAATAGCGTGATAGATTGAAAAGTATCAGACACAGAAAAAATGCCTTCCCTAGATACTTTAAAAAAATTGATACAAAGCTTGAGGGAACAGAATGGAAACACCATCTTGTGCAGCCATGGAGCATTAGAATTAGGAATCTAACCCTTTTTTGCCTAAAATCTAATTGGAATTCAAAAGAACTATCTTGCTGAAGTGCATCATAGAAATCTGATACATTGACAAGTATTCAACTGAAAACAACTTAAATTTACTTGTCTTGGATTTGAAAAAATAAAGCAAAAAGAAGTTTTCTCCGACCAAATTTTGTACATGGAAACACAGATGGAAGTGTTTCAGAATCTGGAGAATATAAAATAACCAAGAAACAAGGTCCAGTGTTTCTCTGCCATGTGTATTCATAAAAGTGTACCATTCTAGGAGAACTGGGCAAACCCAGCAACAATTTTAAAGGAATGTGGGCAGCACAGCAATGGATATCCATCCCACTTAGTGTGGTTTTGTTAAGAACTGAACCTCTTTCAAGCTCATATGTTCAGGATGATATTTCTCCAGAAGTCCCAAATAGATCAAAACAGCAGCTTCATTTATAGAGGGAAAAAAACCCCTCAATGCCTTATGGTTTTTTGTTTTGTTGTTTTTGGTTTTTTTTAAGGAATTAAGTGTTTCTTTAGTAGGAATAAAGGAATTTTCTGACATTTGTCAGATGAGCTGGGATGATAAACCTAACTGTAAGATAAAACATTCTTCCTCCTAATGTGTCCAAATAAATGAAAAGCTCAGAATGTTGAATATGGGAGGCAGTAACTGGTGCATGAGGTAAGCTACTACATTCTAGCTGCAGCTCCTGGGTCAGTGCAAGTCAAAACTTCAACACAACCTGTCCACCTGTATCCTGTAAAGGACAGAAACCCACTAAAGGTCTCAGGCATGAGACTTGCCCAGGGATTAGTGACAGAAAGCCTACCCTTCCTAGCTGATAAAATGCTTTGGTGGTTGGGATTCTCCTCTTGATAAATTGAAATTTCACCATAGATGTCTAAGTAATGGATTAACTGCATTGGAATGAAGAAAACACAATGATTTCATGGTCAAGTACAGTTTAAAGATATTATAATGTCTCTCTCTTAATTTTTCTCTTCCATTCATTCCCTTCTGTTGCAGTCAGTTTCCAACAGTCTTGCCATTAATTATATCATAAACAATGGGTACTCAGGAGAGATAAAGCTTGCCTGAGATGGATGATTCTTCTACTTAGGCTCACTCAAGACCTAAATCTTCCGACAATTGCCTGTTTGGTATCTCTGCATGTGTGTAGTAGCCAGGCTGATGGTATTTGTACTAGTGTCCAAAAGATTTCCAAAATCTGGAATAAAAACCAGCAAGGAATAAACCCAACAAAATAATAAACTAAACCCCCAAACCTAAACTTCTGAAAAATTTTGTCAGAAATGAAGGAATTTTTTTTTTTGTTTTAAGAATTGCTTATCTCTCTTTACTTTTTCCCATAAATGAAATGAAAATTGAATATTTATGAGTTTTCTGTTATCCAGGAATTTTTGTACTAGTTTTAAAATGCATAGGAGCATTTAAGTACAGAAATCTGACTATTGCACCTGTGAGAAGGGGAGAATTTTGGAAGATATTTCAGAACATTCCAAAATTGAATTATATTTGGAAATAAAATTACTAGAATTGCTGAAATGTAAACTAGTTTATTCTGTCTGAAAACAATTAAAGACTTTGACAGCCATTTTTAATGTGTGGCTTTATTCATTTTTTCAGTGTAGGCAAATTTAAGGAAAAAAAGTGTCTGCTTCTACTGAATTTTATGTAATTTCTTCTATTTCAGTTTTTTCTTGATTCTATTATAGCTCTATGAAGCAGTCTTTAATAAAATCTATGTTTCATACACTATATCAAAATTTCATTATTACATTTTTTTTTGCATAGCTTAATTAAGTTCCTTTCACAGGTAGTGACTCATCTCAGATTTCAAAACCTAAAAACCTGAAACTGCGCAAAGATATTTTTCATGATCTTACCAATGATCAAAACAGCATAGGTGGCAGCAATCTGGTGTAGAATACAGCATGTTTGAATAATTAATCAAGTACATTAAAGAATCAAAAGCAAAACTCAATTAAAAAAACATTGAAAAAATTAAACTGAAAAAAATGAATGAACTAGTGAAAATCTTGGTTAATACCAGAATGACTGATGATATACCCTTAGATCACTCAATAAAGAAAGCCAAATTATCCTACAAAAAGACAAACGTTTAATTTCATTTTTCATTGAAAACATACATAATAAAATACATGATGCCACCAGTTGTTGAGTAATGTGTTCTTCCATTAATTTGATGTAATGTACTTTTTCATTATTTTCTAGTTACATATATTACAAATCCTCCATTGTTCAGGTAAGCCATTTATGAGCTTGTTGGTAGAACTTGTAATGATAACAGCTTTCCAAACTATTGTGGTTTTAATACATTTTCAGAACAGTGAAATATAAAAAATTGATAAGTTTTTGGGATGAGCTACGTTTATACCAAGAATCCTCCCTGAAGCCTCACTCAATTTGCAAGTTACATAATCATGTGTATTACCAGAGGATATAGTTCCTTTCATTTCAAGGGAATGGGAACACTGCCTTTTCCGTGCCTGTCAATATCCATCTTCAGCTCTCCAAAGTCTGACTGCCACCACCCCTTATTGGGCGTCTTGACAGTATAATTGGAAACTGGTAACAGTAAGGAGGTTAATGTGTCAGGGAAAGCAGCATTTCACCTGAGTCTTTCTTCACATCCTTTCTGTTAAAAGGTCATAGTTGTACAACCAGATGGGACAAGCATGTTCACCTGTTTCAACAGTGCTGACAGTTGTTTCTAAGTTTCTTTTTTTTCTGAAATTATTCCATAGGCTAATACAACCTTCAGTGATTTGTTTTCTTTTTAGATCAGTAGTAACATCATATTGTTAATTTAAAACTTGTTTTATGACCAAATGGGATGCAAGGATTAACATCAGTTACCAGTTTTTAATCAACAAAAATGTACACAGAAAACCAACTTGAATGTCAGTGTTCTACAGATCATATAGTGTGTGATTTGTTTTTCTATATCCAAGTTGTTTGAAGTAATATAAGTATTTTCTTATTTTACAGAAACAAAGGATCTGAATACAGAAACATTTTGTTGCTATTTCTTTTTCTTTTATAATTTCAGCAATAATAATTATCAGTGACCAAAAGCAACTTCCTGTCTGATTTATTTTTTTTAAATTTCAGAATTAGTGTGAAACCTGAATAATCTTTTGCCTGTCTTTTTCTCCAGTGTTTTATTTCTCCAGATGTGCTATTTTTTCAGTGTATTACTGTATAAATTTTCATTACTGAAGGAATCTTTAGTCTTTACTGCACCTCTCTTCTGCTTAAATTTCTTTTCTGATGTTGGATGTTCATACATATTGACATTCACAATAACATCTTTGTTTTGGTTTTCCATGTCAAGAAATGGTCACCTAACACTATCTGGATTTAATTTAACTTACATAATATGCATCTGCTTTCAGTATCTTTACTAAAGAAACATTATTAAAAGAAACTGAAATATTATCAGCAAGTCAGGAACAAACTAATTTTCTCCAGAAAAAAAGATGTTTAAAGATTATTTAAAGATGTTTAAATAATTATTTACTCTATGTAAAAAAAAAAAAAAAAAAAAAAAAAAAAAAGGAAAAAAAGGAAAAAAAAAAGGGAAGTATCTACTCCAATTTATATCTCGATTTTCCTTTGATACTGAAAATCTCTTCAGACTTTTTTTGGGTGGGTGATATCTGGGACACAAACTTCTGCAAAAACTCCATGTTACACACTTGCCTTTTCCAGTTCATTTATGATTATTACAATGTTATTGAAGAAAATCAATAGAAATTTTTTTCAGGTGTTTCATAATATTTTTTCATACTCCACTTTTTAAATTTCAAAAATTTACTACTCTATAGGAGTACTTGAGACAGAAAGTGAAAACTGACAATGCTTTCAAATTAGTATTGAAATTTGGGTGAAGAAAAAATAGATTGGCATTTCTTTAGGCAGCTTGCTCTTGAGAGGAGGCCAAAACATTAGTCTAGGGGCCCTGTCTTTCTCTAATTTCTCTTTCCCTTTCCTCTTCCCTTTCCCTCTCTCCTTCTTTTTCTCTTTTTTCTATCTCTTTTAATTATAAAGCTTCTCATTGAAACTAAACTACTAGAGAAAATCCTATCTGGATTTCCGTGGATACTCTTTTAGCTAGGTAACCAGGTATTATTAATATAAGCACTTTGTCATCCTTTTCTCTCCTACTCTTTTATATGTTTTATGCTATTGTTGTAGTTTAACTCCAGCAACAGAGCTCCACGCAGCCACTCGCTTACTCCCCCATCAGAAGGATTATAGAGTGAATCAGAAGTATAAAAGCTAGAAAACTCATGGGTGAGGATAAAGACAAGTTTAAGAAGAAGCTGTGGACACAAGCAAAGCAAAATAGGGAATTCATTCCCTGCTTCCCCTGGGCAGGCAGAGGTTCAGCCATCTCCAGGAGAGCAGGACCCCATCACACATTATGGTGACTTGGGAAGACGAAAGCGAGCACTCTAGATGTCCCCTCCTTCCTTCTCCGTCCCCCAAATTCACATGCTGCACGTGACACTACGTCCCCTTGGTCAGCTGGGGTCACCTGTCCCAGCTGTGTCTCTGCCCAGCCTTCCATGCACCCCCCCCTCTCTCCCCAGTGTGGCCGCATGCAAAGCAGAGAAGGCCCTGGCTCTGTGTGAGCCCTGCTCAGCAATAACAAAAACGTCTCTATGTTATCAACTCTGTGTTCAGCTCAGATTCAAAACACAGCCCCATACCAGCCACTGTGAATAAAATTAACTCTACCTGAGTCAAAACAAGCACAGCTATCTACCAGTTTTCTTCTAGATATTATTCCTCTAGGACAAAAAATTCCTAAATTCTGTCAGTGTTTTATTTTTCTCCCAAATTATACAGCAACTTTCTTTTTGCAGTGCTCCTCATTATGACTCTTCACTACCATAAGAGCAGTATACTTTACTCATACTGCTGCTTTGCAAGGAATGACACTTTCACTACTTCACCAAGTCTTGTACGTTGTACATTGAATAGTTATGCCAAACGTAGAAGTGAAACATTTTCAGCTGTGGGGAAAAAAATCCATGAAGGCAGCAGCAGCAAGTATGTAAGATATGGATACATGAGATATAGGAAGAAGGTGGGTATTATTTTTTTTCAGTGCTTCCTACAGCATTTAAAAAATGGAGAATTGCAAGATAGTTGTCTATCACATAACATGAAACATCTATCAAAGGGTATATGGAGAAAGAAGGATCGTGTAGATAATGGGAAAACAGCAGACAGCACTGCAGATTTATAAACATGAACTAGCAATGAGCCGGATAAATGCTGGCTTTTGTGCCTCTCTGACAACTCATGCATCTGTAATGTGTTGTCCATCTAATTGTTGGGATTCAGCTGCTCATGGCTTGTTCCTTGTATTTGGAATGGAAAGAGCTTAGCAGTAGAGAACAGAAAGGAAGGTGAGACAAGGGTCTAATTTGGGACTGCTGGGCAATATTAGCAGCCACTATATGGAATGTGGGGAATGAGACTTGCTATCAAACCTCAAGACAGAAAAGATACAGAAAGGTAAAATGAAAACACTTAGGGAATTATTGAATTGCTGTCTAATTACCAAATTAGGAAACAAATCTCTAATAGTACTTCCTATTTTAAGTGATGAAAATGCTTGGTTTTAATGTAAAATATTAAAAGCTATTGATTTGGAAAAAAAAAAAATGTAAATGAGCTGAATAACCAACACCTTGTAATGCTAAATTATGTCCTTGGTAAATTGCTGAAGAAAATATTGAAAGGAAACAAATATGACACCATTGACACCCTCATAAATTTATTTGGTGACATTACAGACATTTCAGCATGTGAAGAAAGCAGTCATGCCTTCTCTCTACAAAGGGAAGATGAGCTAAGGATGTTTCTGTCCGCACTCTCACATGGAGTACTGACATTTCAAGTGATGCCTTGGTGAGGCTACCTTAAAACAGACACTAGACAAAATTAAGAGGATAAAAGTGGGTATTTATTGAAGGGCCTTCAGGTACTCTTTAGACAGTCAAAAGGCTTCAGAGAAGGTTTCACCCAGAATGAACGATGGGTCACAAGTTTTTAATACTTTTATAAGTTTGGTCCATTTGCATATCAGTGATAATTCTCCAATTACAGTTTCAGGTAATGAAGTCATTAGCCCAAGTTTGTTCCTCCCTTTTAGAGGCTTTGTTTACATATTTTGAGAACTGAGACAAGTAAGTGTGTCCTTTAAGTCCAGGCCTAGAGAGGATTTGTTTTGTCTGACCAGGATGGGAGAACAGTAGCTTACAGGCTATATGGAGTTCTAGAGTTACACTCTAAAGCATTACAGGATCTGAAAAATATAAAAGCTAAAATTCTATGGCATCACAGGACCAACTGTCTACTGTTCTTGAAATATGAGAGAGTAAGTGAAATATAGTATGCTAAAAGAAATAGGTAAGCATGTCTGACTTCATATCATATTGGCCTCCAAATTATTTGAGCCAGACTATATAAACCCATTCTTCAACCACAACAGAGGTCTTAGCTGTGGCAGGTGAAGAAGTAGAAGAGATGAAGATGAAGAGATGAAGTAAATTGAGGAAAAACGAAAGCAACCATGAACCTTCATTAAATGAGAAATGGCGGGAGACTGTGGATAAAGTGTTGGAGGCCAAAGACAGTAAAGAAATTTTTAATATATGTCAGTTTTTAGTTGCCTAGAAGAGGTCTTTTCTGGTCATATTTTTTGTTGTTCCTGAGCACAGAACAAATCTGAGGTGGCAGAGGAACCAAAGGATAAGCTGTTCCCAATGCTACAGAGGTATCTGCACTCACACAAGACAAAAAAATCTATCTTTAAAACAGGAAAAACTGTTTGAAGTGGAGATCTCACAGGTAGACTGGATTTCTAATGGCTTTTTGATTCTTGGGGAACACTGGTGTTGATTCCAAGGAGTATTAATTGATCAAAATATTTAAAAAATTGCTGCAAGTTTTATTTGAGCTTAGAGTAAACTTGAGCCTATCAGATTATTTTTCATTCCTAACCACTACAATTTTTATATCTTCCTATCAATGGCAACAATTCTGAAGTTGCTCTTGTTTGAAAAAAAAATCCCAAATTCTGATTAACAGAAATAAAATTAACACTCAGAAGTCCTTTATAAGCTACTGAGTTGACTTTGGAGGTCCCATTAGCAAACAAGAAAGATTTATTGGAATTAAATTATTACATTAGTCATTCCTCAAAATTTGTTTAGTTCTAATCTAGTAGAATAAATACTGGGCCCCTGGAGAAACTGATCCAGTCATCATTGTGGTGAGGTTAGAAAATTCTGTTATGTCAGAGTGAGTTTGTCTTGTGAATGTTGTGGTCCTGTGCTGTGTGTCCTATGTTACCCTAAATTCAGAACTGATAACCAGAAATTGCAGTTTTGGTGGTTGAAAAAGCTTATTATTAGGGTTCATGTATAAAACACTTGTCTAATACATCCAGTAAGAATCAAAGCACTCAGTGGAAAACTTGCAACCCGTCTCCTGATGATATTCTGAATTATAACGTCATATCATTCTCATAATGGAACTTTCACTCTTCAGAATAGCTATGTCATAGCAAAATGAACTATACATTGCTGATGCAGTCTGGGCTTCCAGGTACTTGGAGCTATAAAGGCCTTTTCCCCAAGTTTCTTTTTTTTTTTTTTTTTATTTTTCTGATATTTAGGTAAGAATGTTTTCATGATAGTGCTGAAATAACTAGAAATTTTGACCCAGCAAAGAGAGCAAAATACATACACCTGTAAAGGCACAGTTTAATTCTGATAAAGGGCCTATTAGCAGTTCTTGGTAATTGTTTTTCACCTAAAAGATAAAATTCTTACTTATTTTGTACATCTCTGCTGCTTCTATTTCATTCCAGGGGTTACAGGCAAGGAGGTAACTTATACTCAGGTTAAATGTTATAAATTTGTTCCAGCTTAATGAAAAATTTTCCTTCTATTTTTTTTTCCTTTCTCTTCATCAATAATCAGCATCGATTTCCTTGAACTTTCCAACTGCACTGCTGCCTCATCACACTAAACAATATATTCAGTGCCTCCAAAGATTTGATAGTAGCAGGTTTTTTGGCAAAAATTATAGGGTTGACAAGGTCTGCAGACCTCAAACAAACCTTTCAGTAGTTGTATTTTATAAAGTGGCTGCCACTTAGATTTTTCTTTGTGATTAGAAAAGCTTCAGATGATAAGAATCAAATAAAATGTTAATGAAACATAACGACACTTCATCTATTGTTAGAATCTCCATATATCAAGAAAACTCAAGAAAATCACTGAAATTATGGACTGATTAATTCTTATATTGAATAAGTCATTAATTACTATTCAAATGATAATATGATTTGACTATTTCCTAAAATTATTTTTCATCCCCAAGCGGATTAAATCAATATAGTTCCTTACAATGAAGTGCAATCAGAGTGGTCTTTATACCACTCTCACTCTAAATGGCTCATAAGAAATGAGAATTTTATCACTCAATCATCTGGACATCTCTGTCTAAAGATATTTCAATCTGTCTAATGTTTTATTTTCCAATCTTGAACATTTTTATATATAATGAATCATTGATAAGAAATATTTTCAGGGTTAAAAAAGCTTTAGATTAATGAGTTGTCTTTTTCTGAGGGTTTTTTCTATTCTAGTTAAGAAGATGTCTCAGAATAATTTTACCTCTATTTTGTACATATTAAAATATTATTTACTGTATTAATGAGACAACTGTGGCCGCATGTCAGAACACAAAAGAAGATTTTGAAAGATTATTTTCTCCATGACTAGCTTCATTGACTCTTATGAAGTGACTTAAGTCTTATGACCCTTAAGTCATAGCAGGTTTTATTCAGGACGTACTTTATAATAGAGTGGGTGTCAATCATTGCAGTGGGGTGATGGCACACTGCCAAACACATTAGCTCCTCTCATGTCTTGAAATCACTAGAACTCAGCTTAGTTCTAGTTGAGTCGTAGTTCCAGGTTTGTCTTCCTGTGACAAAAAGCTTTTACAATGCTGGAAATAATTCCATCAGGAAGATTTCCTTAGAGTCAAAATGGTTAAATCCAAACTATTTTTAATATTTCCACCCCATACAATTTTTCGGCATCATTCAAGCAACACTTGAACACTAGAAAACTCCCAAGCATCCTCAGCCCAGGTTCTCAGGTAGGCAAAAGCAGAGCACTATAGGTATAAAACTATTCTTTGGTATTTGCTGTGGAGCTGAAGGACCACTCTTGGAGGAGATAATTTTGTCCAAGCAGATGTAAGCCTGCAGCACTGATGACCATGCAGTACACAGTTAATCCCAAAGAGTGTATTCTACCACATTTCTTTGTACATATTTACCAAGTTTCCTCTACATCAAGTTTCCCTTTTTAATTTGGAGTTTTTAAATGTCTAATTATACCTTCCATGATCTCAAAATTCCTTTTAAGACTGTTATACATCCTATGTGCACAGTTCATGTTTTTATCTCTTCTATTGGTATAAGAGTATTGTATATAGAAATAAAAATGAATTTATAGATATAATATGATATTTTACATGTTGTAACTACACAATACCAGAGCTCTATGATGTATACTTTGACTACCCTTATCAAAGCAGTATGGATTTTCTGCTCACAGGTTTGCTATCTAACTGCCTTTAAATCCCAAAGTCCAAATCACTTAAGTTACAGAGCTAAAATAATTGCCTTTCCTATTCTTCAGACCTACATAACAATTCTGTATAAAGTCTAGTAGCAAATGGAAAATCATAAAAAGATTTCCACATGCAGTGTGTGTTTGGCTTGATTTGTATTTGAAATTTTTATTTCATGTATCAAACTTTTGTTTTGACTTTTATGATACCTTCCATTAGCATAATATCAAATTTCCATCTAGTTTTGAAAGTTGAAAATAAAATCCCAGTACTTCTTACCAATCAAATAACACATACTCAACCTAATTTCATAACCTTTTGGCTTTGTCTTTAAAATTCACCAACAAACCTTATTGTTTACTCTAAATTCTGCCAGTTAAAATTGTTATTTCTGTGGAATCTAACTCAAATAACATGGCCTAGAAAGGTCTGGAGTAATATCCTCCACTGAGACCTCCCTCAGAAATGGTAATTTTAATCATTTTCTCCATCCTTGCCACTAACTGTTTTTTAATGATTCATTCTTTACAAAAAACAGAGACTTCACACATCTTTTAAAGTTATCTGGTTTTAACCCAAATTAAAAATAAGAATTTCATACACACTTTCAAAGTTCCTCCACGGAAGCAAACTTATAATTCTACAGTGATATAAAACCAATGCCATTATACTTTCTCCTCTGTTATAAAACCTGTTGAAGAAAATGAAGGGTAAAGAGTTCCTGGAGTGGGTCCAGAGGATGGCAGCAAAGATGATTAATGCACTGGAGCACCTCATGAGGAAATGCTGAGGGAGCTGGGTCTGTTCAGCCTCGAGAAGAGACACCTGAGAGTGGACCTCATCAATGTTTATCAATATCTGGAGGGAGGGTGCCAAGAGGATGGACCAGGCTCTGCTCAGTGGTGCCAAGCAATGGGACCAAGAGGCAATGGGAGCAAACTGATGCACAGGAAGTTCCACCTGAACATGAGGAAGAACTTTCCTGTGCAGTAAAGCAGAGCCACAACCAGGAAGGTTGTGGAGT
>JACBWW010000598.1:0-28952 GCA_020086605.1 Lanius collurio | reverse complement strand
TTGAAGCTCCTGGTTCATGCACCTCAGAGTGAGTAACCATTGCTTATTCTTGGCAAACTTCCACAGAGCCAGAGACAGCAGAGATGTTGGAGTGCATCTGCACCACAGGCTTTCCAGGCTAGGTCAGCAATAGCCAGGGGATTTTTTCATTCCATGCTAAGAAATGCAACTCTTTCCCTCGCCATCCATGCACTGTTCCACCTTTATTCTTCTTCTACCAAGTTTTTTGTTTGCCTAACTTTTTCTGTGCTTTGTAATACTATGTGAGCCACCTAAAAGTCATCAGACATTTAAACTTGATTAAATAGTTCCAATGGTACACCCTTGCTGTGGAAATTGTGGAATTGATGCTTTTGTTGCCTCAGCCAAGTATTTTCAAGTAGGAGCTGTTCATACTGTCTCTAGTTCACTGGGAAAAATTAGTAATAGTTTGTACAGTTGGCAGATTAATGAGGATATTGTAACTTGCAATTGTGCAGAAGTAGAATGAACATTTAGAATCATTGTGTTCAAGTGAAAGAAAGCTGAAAAGTTTTGAAATTTTTGCTTTACAAACATGGAGAATAAAGCTGAGGAACCAATATTCACAGTCATTTAAGTCTTACAATATCTGGAAATCACAAGTATTGCTCCAATAAAATAAACAAAGGAATTTATCATCCAGAAAGAACAATTTTGAAGCCTTTGTGTTCTACCAATATAATTAACGACAAAACTCTTAGGAGATAATTTTGTAAATTAAGGGCTCCTCACCTACCATTTCCTCAGCTCCCAATTACCTCCTTGTTCAATGTATTCACTTAGGGAAAATAGCAGTAGGTCGACCAAAATAAAATCATAAAGTGAATTAATTTTCCCTAAAGTGCTGCCTGAATTCAGGTTGAATTCTTTTGTTAGGTACAGCAGGTTTTGTACTTAGGGGGCAAGTTTACATTCTGCTTCCTTTCTGAAATGGTGTTTTGTAACAGCATTCTATTCATTGCTCCTTATCACATTCAGGGAAATATGGTAGCTATCTCATTTTATTTAAAAGTGGCTTGAAAAGTACCCCAGCTTATGCACTTCTTATATGATGTTCAGAACTGCTTTTTCTCTTAGAAGACTAGAAGTTTCAGGTTGAACTGTGCTCTGCAGTGGCCCCTGATGGTTAAATTACTTGCTAATTCCTACTTTGCAGAATTTCTCTGGCTCAGGTAATTTTCCCTCAGTCCTGCTCTTCAGTTCTCTCCTCAACTCCTTAAAGTGAACCAGTAGTTCTTTAAGTCATGGTTGGGGGTGAATTGAAAAAAAAAAAAATAAACACAACTTCAAACTTGAAGGACTAACATGAAATGGAGATTCTAGAATTAAAATTATTATGGAAGGTTATGGACCAAAACAATATGAGAAATTGTGGTAAAAGGGAATGTTTTTAGTATTTTCCCATTTCATTTAAACTATAGCCTTCTTTGAAAAATTAATGGGATAAATAAATTTAAGGCAAATTTCTATTCCACTTATATAGTTATTGACGACAATGCTGTCATTCACAGACACAGAAATAATTACAGAAATAATTCTAAATTAAAAGCTTAATTAAATATAAACAATATTCTACCTCTCACTCTGGCTTCAAACATTTGCCTTTCACAACTTGATTTACAGCTGGAGACAAGACAAAATCAGCCTGTCATCTTTGCTTCCCTCATATCCTTCAAACCTTCTTGGAACCGGTGTTAGCATCTGCCTTTTGTTTGCCACTGAGCATTTTCTGCTCTAGCACAGCAGCACTGCCCAAAACAAAACAAGAAATAAACCCCAAAGTCCAGCAGACCATCACTAACTGCTGAATTCAAGGCTGCACTGAATCAGTATTTGAGAAGAGAAAGTGCTGAGAAGACCAGAAGAC
Source organism: Lanius collurio (assembly GCA_020086605.1). Taxonomy (NCBI): domain Eukaryota; kingdom Metazoa; phylum Chordata; class Aves; order Passeriformes; family Laniidae; genus Lanius; species Lanius collurio. Next base: position 27,064 of record JACBWW010000598.1, on the reverse strand, counting down.
CAAAGAATAAAAATACAGAATAATTTAGGTTGGAAAGGACCTTTCAGATCATCAAGTCCAACCAATAACTTAACTCAGCCAAGACTACCACTAAGCCATGTTCCCTTAAGCACAATATCTTTTAAATACAACAGGGAAGAATTTAAATTACATGAAGAACAGTAATTACTCAGTTTAAAACACTTTTCTTTATTTAGTCTTCCTTCTCATTTATGATCATGGCATAGTGGCTACAAAATGGGAAGGCCAGTGAAGCCCACTGCCATCACCTCATGGACCCACCTCTGCCATGTTTAAAGGCAGGTTACAGCCCCCAAACATGGCTGGAAAGGCTGTTCTAACCTAAGTGCCAAAAGCAGAGAGAGATTTTTGGACTAATTATGGCTGAAAACCTCCAGAAAAAGGAAGAAACTTATTTCAGTCCCTTCCACTTTTTTCAAATAACAAGGATTTACCACAACAAACAGCAGTCTCAGAAGATCACAGACTCATTGAATTGCTTGGGTTGGAAAGGATCTTAGAGACCATCCAGTTTCCACTCCCCTGCCATGGGCAGGGACACTTTCCACTAGAACAGCCAGCCTGGTTGAACACTTCTAGGAATAGAGCAGCCATGGCTCCTCTGGGCAACCCATGCCAGTGTTTCACAGGAAAAACATGCCTTTCTTATAGAAAATCTCCCACCTTTTAGTTTAAAGCCATTAATGACTGGATTAATCACTAAAATATTAGAAATAACCTTTAAAAGCCAAACATTCTGTCTGACAGGTTCTTAAAAGCAAGAATAATGTGTCACACCAGGACAACTTAAAAAGCTTCATGGACTCCAAGTTTTTCAAGGAAGAATTCTAAATGAGAATCACACACTCATTTATCTCTGCTCTACACTTTTCAGTGTGCTAGAAGGCTTCTCATGGGAGATATTTGCTGATATCATAGAAGGCTTTTCTGAAGATTTCCAGCATTCTTATGAGGATTCTAAAGTTCAGCAGTGCTTTAGCAAAGTCAGTCTGTAAATTCCAAGGTTTCTGGGATAAATAAGGGCTTCTGAGGTCTGCAGAGCAGTGAAACTCATGGGAGAAACCAATAAAACTGACAGAATGCCTTATGATCTTTTTATTCCTTGCACAAATGTCTTGCCTTATTTTAGATAAGTCAGAATGGTAGCTGGCAGAACACAGGCTTAGCATAACTGCAAATCACGTGTGGATAAAGGGAGGACTAGGAGGGATGCAGTGCATGACAGCACAGTTCCTCATAAACAGAACCTCTTTAGCTTTGTAAAAGTTGCTGACTCAAACTTCAATCCAAAAATACTGACAGAAGCTTTTGTCAAACAGACATAGTGAAAGGTATCAAATCTCATCAGAGAAGAGAAGAAGGGAAAAATCCATCTTCCCCCAGCAGAGCCCCAAATTCTTGGCATTCAAGAGAATGCTCATTTCACTGGACAAATTAAAAACTTCCTTCAAAGTGTTCATCTGAAGAGTTTCTCACCTCAGTTGAAAAAAATGTGCTCCTTAACATATATATATATATTTACTTGTATATATATATTTTAAGCATACAAATAAGTTATCTAACAAATCATTTACACTACGTAAGACTTCACAAAAACTCAAAATATTGCATTTATCCTCAAAATAGGTTATAATGTTAAAAACCAAAATACAACAACAATCAACACAGCAAAATACAGCCCTAGTTGTTACATATCTACAGTGGATAAACATTAGGAAAGCATTTGCTTTGCTTACGTAGGATTTCTTATTTGGTAATGTCAGAACATCTTTTTCAAAACTAGTCATGCCAGGATTGAGGAAAGAATTCTGAAAAAAATATTTTGGATTCTTGGATGACATCTGCATAGTCTGAAATGAGAATCCACAAGAGTTAATCTTTTAAGGAACGGTGTGGTTCAGATGAATGACAAATGTGAAACAACTTTATAGAGTTTACTCAAATGCAATACCAGACTTCAAAATGAGTTTGATCTTTCTGTACCAAGATCCAATTGAAATCAGGTCTGTATCATAAAGTTCTGCTGGTGCAGGGATACTAACAGATTAAAAAAAAAAGCCCCCCAAAATCACAATGTAAAGGACATACCAGTATGTTTTCCACTGGATTTCCAAAGAAGAGACAGTTTCCACAGACTGCAATGTACTCTTGAAAGCAAATAAGAGAGGCAGTATAGGGCTATAGCTGCTGCACGTTACCTCTCTTAAATTGCTCTGAGGTAACATGATGGTAGCTATCTAGTAAATATTTTATTCAGTGTCATAATTCAAGCTAAATAAAGTGAAAGTCATCTACTACTGCTAAATGCAGTCACTTCTGCAATTTCTTGGCAGTAAGGAGATGCCCTTTTGTCAAACCCAAATTAGTGTTTGCTGTGGATTTATGAAACTTGCAGCTTACTTGCCTATCAAAATAGTGACAGTATTATTCTGGACATGGGGAAAATTTGAATTTGATCTGGCCACGGGCCAAATCATAGGAAGTTCATGCTGAAACACAGTTAATGAGTAGCCAGAAGAAGTGGCCAGTAATTGACAGCTCAGCTTCTGTTGTAACGAATGCTCATTAGGAAGATAGACTGACTACTCAGCTTCTTCATTTATTCAGTTTTTGACCCATAATTTAAATATTCCAAACTGTTCCATTTTAAAATACAGGACAAAAAGACTGTATGATCTCACATATGGAGGTGGCAGTTCCCCAAATATTTACATGTGAAGCAGCCAGTTAATACACTTTGCCACGTTTTCAATCATCAGGATTATATCTGACACTAAATAAACAACAGTGATAAATAGTGACTGGGGGTACCTGTTCCAGAGAATGTATGAGCTCAAGCAAGTTTTGTCCATTCCCTAAAATGTATCTGGGAGATGTTTTTTTTGTTCACAAAAGGGTGTTGGTAGCAGCGTGCTCCCTCGGTGCTCCTCAGAGTAAAGCTGTTGGGCAGTGCTTGTGCCCAGAGATTAAGGAAACAACTCAAGGCATGTGCTGGTGTGTTTACAACCAGCCAGATGCAGTCACACCCTTTACCAACCAAGAAAATTGCCGAATCTAATGGGCAGTTTCACAGGAACCTGTATCCACTGGCATTTGGAAAATAAAATTCAGTCAAAAAGCAAGATGTCATCCACTCAACAGATAACAAAATCAGACCATTTGAAAAGTGGGAGACAAAACAGAAAATCTAACCCCACAGCTGATGGTGGTGCTGAGAACAATGATAGTGATTTCTGTAACACAGCTCTGGGCCAGGACTGATTAAGTGCTGAAAATGGATTTGGAATCAGCTGGTAGTAAAGCAAAGTATGCAAGTTTCATGATCCAAAATTAAAGAGCTGAAACATAGTAATTCAATTAAATTCTCAAAAAATTTCAGTGATAAATCACACACATATATCACTTTTATAGATTACTTGCCTGTGTGGGTCCATCAACAAATGTTCTGTTGAGAAGTCCTTCCCACAGCTTTTATCCCAAAATGTCCCCAAAAGCATTCCTGAGACTGGTTTGGACAAGCTGCTCTCCTAAAAATTGTTTACACATGAGCTAAAGTCTAGAAGTGACCCTTGTCAGTAAACACACAGTGAGTTTAGAGCCCAAACATATGCTAGGGTGCTCCATCAGCATTGTACATGCTGCATTTCATTGCTCACAGCCTAAGCTTCCCCATGGTGTGAAATGTAGCTCAAAGAGCTGCAGATGGACTGTACTCAAATGCATGAATTTCTGATGCTTTCCATGAGCTGCTCAGATCTGTGGGCTGCCATCCAACAGGTTTAGCCAAGCACAAAGCATGAAAAATTGCTTCAAGAGACTGTTTCTGTAGTCACTTCAGCTGAGATGCTGAATGCCATGCTCATCACTGCAGTAAAAAACCAAAACATCAGAAAGGTCTGGGATTTGTTATGTTGAGCTTCCCAGCTGCTGTGGCCCACACCACAGCCCAGCAGGGACCTCAGGAGACAGAGAGGCTGAAGAACATCACACAAGACATGTCATTCTGACATCCTCCCCCACATCTTCAGGTTTTTGAAATCTTGGTCAAACTGCTCATGTCAGTGTGCTTAAAACTAAGCTCCCTCAAAGTTCATTATTCCAATTCAGTCAGAGGAAGGAGAATGACAGTCACTCCCAAACACATGCTGGTTGTACAGGGTGACTTGTGCAAGCAAAAGCAGCCTGTCAGTCGTCTGCTTGTGAGGCACAGCATGAGTGATGAGACATAAACAATCTGTGTGGTAGGTCTTGTTTTGTTGTTGTTTTTCATAAACAGCCTGAAGAATTATCAGTGCTGATTAGAACAGGCACACACCAACCCTGCCCTTCTGCAGTGACACCCTCTGATCTTACTCTGTGTATAAACCCAAGCCCTACTCTTGGCAGAACTCTCTGTTTCCATTCTCTGCTCTTTAGAGGGGCAGTGTAATCCTTATGGGGAGGCACCTTTCTTTGCAAGGTTGAGCTGTATCAGCACCACGAGTCTTCAAGGATAGATCTGGCACTAAGGAAGTTTGTACAGGCTCTTTGAACAAAGTGAACAGCTGATTCAAAGCAAAATAAACGTGTTACTGAGTATGCAATAGGTAAATAAACATAACATAATAATTGTAGTGTTATACAGAACACTAAATATCACAGTGACAATAAGAAACATGAAATAACATCTATGGCTAAAATGAAGCCATGACAACAAAGGACAAACATCTGCCACTGATTTTGCACCAGCTTACCTAGAAGAGTAGCTGGATGTGTCTTTCTTATCTGCAGACATATTAGTTATAAATACTAGCCCAATATCAATACAGAGAAATCTCCCAGTAAAACACATTTTAGGCATAGATCTATCTCTGCAAACCAGTTGGCTTTTCAGACTAACATTAGTCACAAACATACTCCTTGCTTTTGTGCAACTAAACTTCTTATCTCTTGCCTGGGGACACAGAACTCAGAATATTAGGTTTCAATGACTCACTTTTAGTCATTTTTTTTTAAAAATCCAATTACGTTTGCATCATCAGAAACAGAACAAACAACTCATTTTGATGGCACTCACAATATGACTTTTTTTAAGAAAGAACAAAAGCACTAAAACATTTACTATTGACCTTTTATATTAAAAGAGACACTGACAAATACAAACTACTTTCACCTTTACTTACCACTGGTCAGTGTTCTAACTCTGGCAGAAGTATGAATAACCAAAAAAAAATTATTTCAGATATTTACATATTAAATGTAAACATGCATGCTTACATACCTCCTCTATTTTGATCTGTACACTATATTAGAGACCATCAGGCCAAAGGAACAGTGGCTCTTTTGCTATGTGAATGCTTTATTACTAACACAAGTGCAGGCTTCTCCCCATTTTCCCATCACTGTCTTGTTATCCACACTTGCAGATGCCCACAGACAAGGAAATAATTTAATTAGCATACACAATTAAACTAAATGACGGTATCAGGGCCCTTATGTTCTTACTTTCATTACTAAAGCTTATTTTGTAATGATAGTCATCAATTATTTTTCAGATTTTGAAGCAAAGTCACAAAGTAAGAAAATGTCTCCCAAAAATTACTACAGAAGGTTTAAGAGTTTGTATTTCCTGTGGCCACACTACCAAAATAAATTCACAAGAAATGTAGTCAGCAAGCACAATTGCTGAAAGGTGTGACAGCAAAGACATTTAGACCTCATCCTTAACAGAAACTTTTTCCAGAACAGCATCCTGCAACAAATACAGGGAGGAAAAATAAAGGACATACATTTTCATATGTCCAAGAAGGTTTCGTACTTATAAATTTTCTATGTCTGCTTTAGGAAAATTTACCATTTAGGAATCTATTTGGATTTTATTTAATAGTCTTTACTGACTACCAGTTGGGAGCTAAAATGTTTCCTCAAGTGTTATCATTTTAATTTTTTTGAAAGGCTGTTTGATAGCACTTTGCATTTCAGTAGTGAGAGCACCACAAATACAGCCCGTCAGTGTATTTAACACAGGAGGTTTGCAATGGGAGCCAACAAAAACAATGGAGGTGATTTCTCTCAGTAATACCCACATAAAAAAATACATTTGCAATTCATGTGTATTAACTTTCTGACACTGCTCATTCATTTTCAGCACTTTGTTTGTGCACTGCTGTGCCCTGAGGAGTTGTTTTAGACAAAAAAGGGGATTTTTACTTCAGTAACTATTCAGATTTTGTGCTTTTATTTAGAAATGTGTATGATTTAGGAAAATAAAAAAAAACATTTTTCTAGGTATATTTTTTTCACCTGAAATCTTATGCTCTCACAAACAAGATCTGATTTTTTAATCAAATGATAAATAAAACCAAAGTTCTGACTCCTTAGTGTTGTTAAGACAAAAGACTCTTCCAAAATGCAAAACAATTTTGTACTAAATCCTTCCCTTACTCTGATATGAGCGAATCACTTATATGTGTATGTGCTTTTATTTTTTTTTTAATTTATAGCTGATGATTTAGGCTTTATATATAGAAATTATGTAAAAATATGGGTTGCTTTGAAAGATGGTTTTGCATGCACATCTAGAGCCATTCCTAGTATAAATTAATGTATTTACATTTCACATTAACACTTCTCACTTATTGTTTCTATTGTCTCAGGTTGTTGTTATGTTGCTAAGGGCCAGATATGCAAATATTAGCATATTATAAACTTTTTTCCCCTAAAAAAAGCTTCCCTGTTTTGAAATAATTATCACAATATTGAGCTGTTATTTCCTCATGAACTTCAAATATATCTCAGCCTAACAAATTCAAATCCCTTTAATAAACACTCCTTGTAGCTTGTTCATACTTTCCTACAAATTTTATACACGTTTAATAACTTTGTCCTTTGTTGTACCTTCGTAAGTCTTTTCTCAAAATATATGTAAGTTGTACAAAACCAGTATTAATTCAGAAGGGCTGGGCATATTATTTTGGGAATTTTCAGCCCAGATTTCTGTTACATGCTCAATTGTATTCAAAAGACAGGGTCCACATCAGCTGAGGTTCAGGTTATAAATGTAACAAATAAAACTCTGTTGACTATGGGCAGGAATGATTGTGAATAATCTCAAATTTATATAGTACACCATAAGTCACTGCCACCTTCTATTCATGTGAGCATGTACATGTTTATTTGTTTATGGAAAACAGTTCTTAAAAAAAAATTCTCATAATGCTGCAGCATATGCTACACAGGGAAATTGCCCCTTTGATCTGTATAAGCCTACGTGTTCAAGACATCTTTAATCTAAGAAATTTTCTTCTCTATCACCTGTGCAGAGATTTTAATTAAAAAGTTGCGTTACTAGGAAAAAAAAAAAAGAATCTGAGTTAAGAAACTTGGGAAAAAGAGCTTTCACAATTTTCCTCAAAATAGGCATAAATTGATAGTGCATTCTAATTATGAACACACTTGAGAATAGTTAAGCTTATGAACATTTGCTTATGAACATTTCCCCTAACTGTTACAAATACTAACAATAATTGACTAATAATTATTCACTGGAATAATTAATTACAGTAAATTTTAAAATAATCTTGAAAATATCATAGGGGTTTTAACAAAGAATACAGATGCATCCTCTTGTAGCAGTAGCAAAACCAGTCTTGAAATTCCATTAATCCAGCAGACACAACTTTTTTTCTAAACAGGAAAATAACAGAACACATAATACATTCACCACACATATAGCTTTTATTTTACTATCCTATCACCAAAATTTGTATTTTTCCCATTGCAAACTGTGTACTCAGCAGTCACAGAGCAGTTTTACTGAAAAGCATCTGAAGTTACCAAAGGTCACTCTCAGGAGGATGTATTACCCAGTGCCTGCAAATAAGATTTCCACTTAATGTTTCTCTGCATGAATTTGATCCTAAGAACTTTAGTCACGATTCAGCAAAACCTCTAAAGAACAGGCATTATCCCCCTGCCCTTGGTGGGGGCAGAGAGGTTACTGGACCCCTTTGAGTAAATCTGGTTCTTTCTTTCAGCCTGAGAGGTGAGGTAATCCTGGAGGAACTGCCTCAAATACAAGGACATGAAAAATAAGCTGGATGACTATAAGTGTTGTCAGAAATACCAGTAGGAACAGAAACTCTGTTGAGCTGGATCCAGTGAGATGGAGGAGCAACTAGCATAACATTTATTATTTCAATGTTATTTTAAAAAATAGTCAGCTTTCATTGCCTTTTAGCTTCTGGACTTGGACCTCTTATGTGCACTGGCAACACTCTAAGGTTTTTTTCTGCAGCCACAGATTCAGAAATCCTCATTTATGAGTGTCAGCTGAATCTCTCAGGTAAGCATTTGAAAGTCCAGAACTTAAGAGAAATACTTGATACAAGATCCATCATAACAAAAATTAGGAGAGTTAGAAATAGCTTTTTACTGAGGGTCATATCAGCATTCAGCCCTAATCAAATGGTATCAGATATTCAAATGCAGTACAAATCCACTTTAAGAATGTTTCTTTAATCAATGGATTGACAAGGCACCAAGGAAGCTGCAAAAGGCAATCAGCATGTGCTGGCAGGGAACTGGAAATGTAATTACAATCTAGAGAAAGGAAAATTTCACTGTGCCCTTCAAAATGATGCAAACTCTTGTCATTTGCATGATGCCTTTCCTACCAATAAAAGACACAGAATCCCCTTTCCAGTATATTTTTATGTTAGCCATTTAGTACATCTGCAAACTTGTAAAGCTGGGAAAGAAAGGCAAATGAGTTTTGAATAAAGGTGTGCTTGACTTGGAGTTAAATTTCTGAGTTCACAACCCATATCCCAAAATACTTGGGAATTTCTGCCACGCAATAAGGCCCTTTTTAATTGTGCCACAGCTTTCAATATTACAACGTTACATACATTTACAACATTAAAAAGAAGATAAAGCTTGTTCATGCTGATGAACTTTCAGTAACTCAGGTCCTCTGTATTCAAATAAAATTTTTCTCTTTTTATTCCTGATTATTGTATGGCTCATTAAAGGAATAAAACCCAGCATGAGATGAAAAATCACTTTAGTCTGATAAAATGAAGTAAAACTCTATTCAGCAGCAGAAGTAGCTTAGCTTGCCTCTAAGAGAGAAGCTGAACAATAATTACTTTTATTTATTACAGAACCTATTTTTTGATTTTAATATTTTCAAAAATTACACTTCTGAACAACAGGTATTCTTTCCTACTGAGAGGAAACCTCCTTTTTATTTAGCATTTTCCTGAATACATACATTGCATAAATTTTAGGACAACTCAAGTTTCAATTTACTTCATGTTCAAACTTTATCTGGTTGGAATAACTTGCAAACTGGAAATAGTTAAAGAGTGAACCAGCAAACAAAGCAAGCAGAGATGAGGGAGGAGGAAAAATCTTTTTACTAAGTTGTTTACATGTTTTCACCTATATTTCTGAAGTTGTCTAGGCAGATTTATCATTAGATCTTTTATCAAAAAGTCATGGAAAAACTCAGCATCAAAACCACTGAGATTAGGTTTCAGGAAATAATCAAGCAATAAAACAATAGATACTCAGTGTTCAGAGACCACTGGACATGCTTTAATAGCAAAATATTTGATGCCAAAATTGTCAGGTTCAATAAAGCCAAAGAAATTGGCCTAAACTCGGAAAGTTATCTGGGTTGCAAGCTTGGGGTTTATTTAGGTTGAAGGGTTTTTTGTTTATTTCTTGGGGTTTGAAGAGCGGGAGGACGGGGGAGGGAGGAGTGGGGAAGTTTGAGGTTTCTTTTTGTCTCATGTCTCCAGGATGCAGAGTTAGAGGATAACTTGTCTTTGTCCAAAGATGAGTCACCTGGTTTTTTCTCCAGTCACTACTAGGAAGATTTCACTTTTCAGTTGCTCTTCCAGCAAACACAACATGGTTGCCACTCTCTCCTTTCTCAACTGTCTTTTTGGTTCTCCTACTGCTGCATGAAAGAGTCATCTGGTTAAAACTCCAACCTCTCTCCAAGCATCACTTAAAAAGCCACACATAACAGACAAGCTGCTCCTGGTCCAAGCTACCCAATTTCTGTGGAACAGCCCATGAATCCTCCCTTGAGCTGAACTGACAAAAGGCAAGCATCCCTCCTGGGGAGGGCACAGAGCAGAGCTGGGGAGCCCTGAGGGGTGATACTCCAAGCCTTCACAGATGGCTTCTGAAGAAGGTTCAAAGACAACTACTGATGGAAATATCAATCTGAGTTAAGAAACTTGGGAAAAAGAGTTTTCACAATTTTCTTCAAAATAGGCATAAATTGATAGTGCATTCTAATTATGAACACACTTGAGAATAGTTAAGCTTATGAACATTTGCCCTGTTACAAATACTAACAATAATTGACTAATAATTATTCACTGGAATAATTAATTACAGTAAATTTTAAAATAATCTTAATAATAAGCTTCCCTCAAAATAATAAGCAATAACAGGTTTTATTTGCAATAGCCAGAAAGAAAAACTCTGACTGCAAAATACCTTGGTGTTATTAGATGAGAAATTATATTTTTGTGTGAGTTAAGTGCTGGTGAGTGAAGAGGCACTCTGTATCCTCAATCCCCCATTTTACATAAATCAAGAACCTTGCTAAACTTTGCAGTTCTATTTTTTTCTTTAATAAAAACTTATAAAATAAAAACACCTCTCTCCCCACATACACACACTTTAATAGCAACAAGCAGATTTTGGAACTTGGTTCCACATTTGTTACCAGGGAAACTGCACAGACCTGGAGAGATTCACATGCAAATTATTTCCTAATCTGCTCTGTCATAAAAACACTCTAGCACTCAACTAGCAATATGCATTAAAATGCAAAGCCCAGGATTATCAGTGAGCTCAGTCTTAATTTTGACTCTGTTTGGTTTTTATATTCACAGCTTATATCCCTGCTATGAAACTGCTACTAAACCACTCTGATTTGGTGAAAAAAAAATCTTCAACCTACACTGTGTAATGAAGACAGCAAGGACCAAACACCCTTGTGAGCACAGAAAAATTCTCCTGCCTTCTGAGTCAGCCTGGGCAGTGCATCCAGCCCTGCACTGTAGAGCCAGCCCTCCTGGGCCTGGGGCTGGCACAACCTCCTCAGTTGGCATCTGAACCTGCTGCTGCAAAGGTCACCACTCTATTAGCCTTAACATTTGGGTTTGCTCCAATGAAAACACACCCTGGCAAAGTGCAGAGTACTGAGAGAAACAGGAATTGAAGTTCTACAAGCCAAACATCAGCAGTGCTTTCTGTACACTCCACTGAAGGAGAACTAGCCTTTGCTCAGTTGTGTTCAGTCATTCCCACATGGCCTTAAATTAGTTAATCCATGTACTTCCAGCACTGATGGAGCTGCACAGCCACAGCCTGCAGCTGCTGGCAGAGGCCAGAAACACCTGAAACTTTCTTGTGGCTCTGTGAGGTCCCAGCTGCAGCAGCCTTGAGTCTGTCTCATGCCCAAGCATGGCAAGATTCACAACTTTGTGCCCTGACAAAGGCAGCAGAAGTATATGTATCTTCAGGGAACGTGATATTTACATTAGAGAATGATAAAGGAAGCTTCTTTCCTGTCACAAAAACACTACAGAAACCTGTCTGCTCCTGACTCCTTCCGCTCACTTGAGAGAGGATGTGTTATCAGCCTGAACTCCCGGGTAAGTGATACCCCAAATTTGCTTTGATAGAAACTCATCAGAACCTGACAATGTGCATTTAAGCATTTGATTACATCACCCATTGGTCATTAAGGAAACCACAGTTGCATCTTCCTGTTACAGCCTATTTGATTAAGTCATATGATACATCCTCCAGCCTTGTTCATGCCCCTGTGCACTAGCAGCTAATTTCCTTCGCTGCATGTCATCCGGTTTTTATTAATGTCTCCTCCAAAATGAACTTTTCAAGTTATATTTTTTCCTCTTCTCATAGCTCAATCTAGCAAGGTCTAGTCTAGTCTAGTCTAGTCTAGTCAAGGTATTCTCATAGCTCAGTCTAGCTCTTAAAGACATATTTTAATTAATTTACCTGAAGAATATACCATTACTTAAGTATATTGATAAATTTTATTTCATACCTTCTTATAAGTAGGTTTGGTCTGGGTTTAAGTGCTGTTTTTTCTTTTTTTTTTTGGGGGGGTGGTTATTTGATTCAAAAGTACTTATTCTGAGCAAATTCAGCTCTGAACTGTAAATGACTGATGCAACTTTTACAATATACTAATTTGCATGAGTATAACTACTGATTTTAGAACAGGAAAGATTAGCCAACAGTTTGGTGCACTGTCTAAAGGTGAATTTTATTCCTGTAATGTGCACAGGCTGTGGAAAAATATAACCAGTGCAGCGCTTTCACTGTAACTCTGATAGTTTAAAAACATAAAACACATACACAAAGATGGAAAACTGCTACTTCCAACTCAATCTAGTTAGCACAGATTTAAATGCACCCTAAAACGCTGAAAAAAAAACTTGAAACAGCATCTTCTATTGCCAGAATTGCACCATGGCACTAAATAAATAGATACCTCAAAGCACAATATTTACTTTTGTTGCAGTTTGATCTGATTCCTACCAAAGATGTGCTGGAGTAAGAGGTGCTGTTTTGCACACAGTAGCACATTCATGGTAAAACCCACACCCTGCAGGTGGGATCATGCCTGAAGAGCACTTGAGGACCTTAGTGAGAGTTTTGCTCTGGAGGTGGCAGGATTATCGTGCCTCTCTCTGCTTGCAATGTGTACCAACAGCACAAAACTGAGGGGTTTACAAAAATACAGGGAGAGCATTTGATGGCTTTTCCCATATTTGCCCTTGCCCAAACATACATGGTGCTAAAAATGCCTGCAAGCTTCTTGTTCTACCTGTACATGAACATTTCTCCTACATTTTGTCTCTTAAGTTTAGATTTGGAGCAGACTCCTTCCACTAAACTCAATAATCTGATCTCCAGATTTTTTCTTTCCACAAAAATGGCAGAGAAGAGCTGTCAGAAAACACAGAATATATGGTAAAAAATTCAAAAACTTCACAGAGAAGCTGATGCGTGATGTGCATTATGGTAGAAGTGAAGAGAAAAGAGAAGGGGAACTCAGGAGGTTCCTGAAAAGGAACTTAATAAAAGATAAAAAACGCTTTGAAGTGATTTAAGTATTTCAGGATTATTTAAACATTGTCCTGGATATGAGCAAGGCTCAATTTAGTCTTCCTTCCATAAATATGTACTTGCCTTTCTAACAGAGATCTTCTTAATCCCTTTTCTATCCTGTTATTTTGGCTAATTCCTAATGTATCAAACCCACATACAAATTCTATTCCTATTTACCAGTAAAGTTATCCTTAACATATACTAAAACAATAATAGCAAGGGGAAAAAACTACTTATCAAATTTATATTATTGATTATATACTATTTTTAATGGATTTCACTAAATCTTGCAATACTGTGATGTTTAAGCTCACCACAGAGTTTAAAAAGTAATTTGTATAACAGCAATGAGGAATTATTCTGACAGAACTGTGAGGGAATTCAGTGATGAACACTGTCTGAACCTACGTCATCTCATTAGTGTTGAATTAATTAGTCTTTATTTATTCATATGACATTAATGATTATATAGAGCCTATAATTGTCCAAGTTTCAGAAATTCTTGGTGTCCTTTTATGGTGGGAGGGGTTCCTGTAAGAGATAATAATCCAAAGTTTGCATTCTCACTCTAAGATACCATTTTAATTTTTATTTTCATCCTGAACTTTTAAGATTCCTAAAAGCTTCAGGCTCATTTTCCCCCCTACAGTCATAGAACAGTTCAGTTTTGAAGTACAAAAAGCACATCCATAATTAAAGGCTTCCATAAGAGTTATTCTGTATGATTCATTTTGTTCAAAACCAACAGCAGATATTATGAGGATACCATTTATTATATGATTACTATTACTGAGTTTTGGGTATTTAATCTCCACACATTTAATATTCTACTTTTTATTTTGCTTCTCCCTTAAAAATATTGCTTGCATGTTACAACAAAAAAGGACAAATTAGGGGAGGAATAAGATTAATATTTTTTGGGAATGTGTGCTATCATTTTGATCTGTGAATGCAAATGAATTAAAAAAAAAATCTTCAGGTACATTAGTCTGTTGGGGATACATACACTAGGCTTTATCCTAAAGAAGGGAATTAAAATTAAAATATAGGAATTAGATAAGCTTTCAGAAAGGCTACATTTAGAAAATGTTTGTGAATTATATCTGACACAATGTAAAATACCCTTGCAAGATGTTTAAATGTCATCAAATTCCTGACAGGAATATTACTATTTAAGTATTACCATTTAAACAAAACAAAGAAAAGCAAAACAGTTTTATGCATTTGCACAACAGCACAGAACACCTCAGGATTTTCCTGATTTGCACTGAAAGAGATGCTTAAAACCTGCAAAGCTCTGTTTAGTAGGGGAGCAGGAGCAATAGGAGAGGAGCTGTATTTCAGGAAGGGATTCATGGAACAGTCCATCACTAAAAATGGGAAAGGGAGACCCAGCAGTGCTCGGCTCTAATCCCAGCCCTTCTGAACGTGCTGCAGAGCTGCAAAGGGCCAGGGGCACCCTACTTGTCACAGCATTTCTGCTTCCACCCTTGGAGGGGTCTGTGGTAACACAACTGGCCAAATGTACAAACATTTTAATAAAATCTCACGTGTCAACCACAGCAGACAATTACAGCACAGATGTTTAATTACCCCTGCAGTATGGAGGCTCCAAGGACGGGCAGGAGGTCATGTACCCAGTCAGGCAAAAGCCCTTCCCAATTTTGCTTCCTGTCGGTTTCTTGTTTGTTTGGGGTTTGTTTTGTTTCATTTTCAGTTTAGTTGCTTGGTTGATTGAGTTTGGGGTTTTTTTTTAGCAGTTGGAAGACGTGAAATAAGGATGGGTGATATCACCTGTATAGAATTCAAACACAAAGCAAAACTACTGACTGTTGTAGTAATCTGTCCTGAAATACAAACAAAAACATGAAAAAATAACAACCTAAAACCCCTCCTTGTTTCTCTGGCAAGTGCTGCACACAAACACAGCACAAAACACGAGAAGGTGAATGGAACAACAAATTTAATTATTCCCATAAACCGTCCGAGCAATGTTGCATATTCTCAGAGTTACCTATCACTACATTACCATTAATCAGCAAGGTTATACACACACAGAACTCTGATAACATTCCTTAATGGCTTTTTATAATGAAACAAGCAATGTATGAAAATAAGACAAGAAAGCTTCTTTTTCAATGCTTTGTCTTGATTCAGAGGAAAAAGAGATGATCTTGGAAGTATTTTTTCAAGTAAAGACTCCATCAAATAACTAATAATTTAAATATTTCATTTGGCTTTGCCTTTTTTATTGATTGGCTTACATTCAAAAATACGATTGTAAAAAAAAAAAAAAAAACTTTTTTTGCAACAATAAATAAAGGATTATCACCCAAAACATCAAATACAATGTAGACTACTCAATAATTTGAAAACTGAGGAAAACATTAAAAATTGTCTTTACGTAGATGTATTTTCAGAGAATTGAAAGTTTTCTGAGAAAATGATTCCCAAAGTCCTAGCCAGTTTAGAGTAAAACAAAACATGGCATGAGGAGTGAACTGTAAAAATGTGTCTTCTCAGCTTTAGAGAAGAGGAACAGAAAAGAAGCAGCAGTGCACAGAAGGCAGTGTTTGATAAGATTTATGGAGAAAGCTCTGGATTTGTTTCTCAATGTAATGATAAAATTGAAAAGTCTCCACTCAAGGTAGTCTGACTGAGTTCCTGTTAGAATAATTAATTCAACACTGTGGGGATGGAATTGTTATTGATGTGTTGAGGCACCAGGAGACTTGGACAGGCATTCTTTAATTATTTATAATCTAAGCAAATAAATATAATTAGGTAATATGTATCGTTATGAACTTCAAATTGAATCTCAGAGGCACAGAAGATCACCTTTGCTTACAAACCACTGACTTAGATAAACTTTCAAAGACCAACTAATGTTGTGTTGAAGCCAAAAAGTCTTTAGTTGCAGGAACTTGGAAAGTGCTATGACAATGTTTTGATCAGCATAAAATCCCAATTTTGTCAAGAGAAAATCAGGCAAGTTCTGTCACAAAGATGGCAAAGACAATAAAGCAGAGGCATGGGAAAGTTAAAAATCTGGATCTTGCATGGTACACATAAAATACATACAATTTCCTCTTCTCAAAGCTTTTGGGCATATTTTAGCACCAAGCAAAGAGCTGACTTCACCCAGACTAAAGTGCTTTACACAACCGTGGGTATCACTGCAGAGAAGCAGAAATGGTTCCCAGCTGGAGCAGGATGGCTGTCAATACAGCATGAAAAGAAATAGCCTAGAGAATGTACACAGAAGTACATGCACAGCCAGGCAATTCCCATCTTTTTCCAGAATGAATTATAAACTTCCACTATCCTGAATCTGCTTCAACAAAGGATGCAAGATTGACTTCAGGATCTTTATTTTTTTCACCTGTTTAATGATTTGGGGGGGTTTAATCTGTTCATATATCCACGCTCCTTTGGGTAATCTTAAGAGGAAGTACTATTTTAAAAAAAAAAAAATTACAGCTGAAATTCCTGCATTATATTCTGACTTCAGGACATGAAACTTTCTGAAGATCAATTAAGCATTGTGAGATCTAAAATGAGTTGCCAAAATATTGCAAATCTTGAAGGTTTCTTCAGACACAGTTAGCTAAACAGCTAGAAACAAGGTAGAGTAGAAAGTAAACGAAGCTCCTTAAAGTCTAGATACCTACCAACAATCCTCCAAGATCAAAACAAAGCTCTCCTTCAGCTACTAGAGAAATGGAATCCAGATTCTATTGAGGCAATGGAAAGAGATTTAAAACACAATACATAAAAAAACTTCCTCATCTTTCTAACCATTTCTATGCTGTAAGCTGCCTTCCTCCTGAATTTTCATGTATCATCATTGACAGAGGAATTAAAGAAAAAAGGGCACGTTTAGACAGCTGCAATGGTGATGCTGTCTATCCTCTCAAGCCAGTGCAATAGGATAAAAACTAAACACTGAACTGTACCTTTCCAAGCTGTTTAGCAACTAGCAGAAGAAAAATGAACAGTAGAAAGACCAAACTGGAGAGGGAATTAAGGAAAAAAATCACTCCTAAGAAACACACGAATCAATCACATTAACAGCACTGGAGATAGTCTAATTAATGTCATTCAGCCATTCCATGTGGCATTTAGCAAGAATCCTGTACAATTCACTCATTCAGCTGAGGACCACCCCGTGCAGCTCCAGCTGCCCTCCTCAGGGTGCAGGGGATGGCCTTGCTATGACTTATCTGTCCCCAGCCCCTCTGTTGCTCGGGGTGACTGGGAGAGGCTGGCACTGCAGAGTACCCTGCACAGCCAGGGAGGGAGGGGACAATGACAAACAATTTGTAACAATGACAACCACAGTGGGCGAGTGCCACAAATGCTAAAAAGAGTAATGATAGTTTACAGAGAAATAAACTGAGATCTATAAGGATGTGAAGTGAGGCGTCTCTGAGAAAATAAAGGAAAATGAAGTCATTTGAAGGCACTGCTGGATTTGTGGATGCAGGTCCCAGTTCTAGAGGTGCCTCTTGCTTGCTCACTGAAAGCATCATGTACTGATGGAGTAGCTAATTTATGATCTTTTCCTTGAGCAGCCCACCAACAGGGTAGAAAGAGCTTCCTACCTTGGGGGTGAGGCAGCAATATAGGACACAGAGAAGATTCTTTCTACTGCAAACTCTTCAAGTTGTGGTAGAGCACATAAGTGTGTTTCAAGGGGGTTCTGCCAATCAAGACTCTGTGTTAAAGTTTCAGCAGCCTAGTGGATGACATTTCATTTTCAGGCATTTCAGCCTCACCAGAAACAAGGAAAACTTTACATATCTAGCTTAGATACTGCATTCTTAGTTACAAAAATATCGTATTGCAATATTGACTTACAGGGCTAGATCTTCAACTCTTAGCTCAGAACTAAAAATTAAAGGGCCCTTCAGTCCTGATGCTGTGGTTCCATGCTGTTTAACTGATTCATTATAGGGACATGCTCTTCTCTCCAGTCCATTGGGAGCCATGTGCAAGTGTGAACGTAGCACACAGTAGCAGCACAATTCTTTGTAACACATATCACCTCTATCACTTCTGAGGGCCACTTTGTGTGATAGGAAAGAGGTTAAGTAATGGTTCTGAGCCAGTACTCTGTCTTTGTTTTCTCTCCTTATACAAGAAACAGTGTAAAAATGCACCATCAATCTGCCCTTTCTGGGCTGCTTCTTTTCCATTTCTATCTGTATTTTCAGTGTTTTTCTGCAATATGCGCCGTTTCTTGAGATAGTTGCGGATCAAGCTTTTAAACTTTGGAAGATGCAGCAGCAAGATCACAACTAGACAAGTCTGGGGTCCTCAGCAGGGCCCTGGGACTCAGCAGGCAAAGGGGAGGAGCTCTCAGCTCCCCTGCCTCGCTCAGATGTCACCTCAGCTCTCCTCGGGGGCAGCTGCTCCGGCAGCGGTGCCTTCGTGCCATGGTACCAGGCAAACCCTCTAAAAGGATTCTCTCTGATGTGCAACCAAGGGAGAGCACAGGCTCCAAGTTCAGCTAAGCATGTTGTGAACATTAGCAGGCTTAGCTCCAGAAAGCAAATACAAGTGACAGCCTGTAAGTCAAGATATCAGTTCGGAAGAGTTGTGGCAAGAAAAATATTGAGACAGAGAAATGGCAGGTATTGTGGATTTTTCAAGTGAATATTGGAGCTCCTGAAAAGTGAATGTTGGAGCTCCTGAAAAGTACCACTACCCAAAACCTTGATTATAATAGAAAAGGTATTAACATGTGCTTTACGGTGCCACTTTACCTGTCCTGGACACAAAGGAAAAATCAGAGAGAGGGGAGCATTTAATTTTCCTTTCATAACAACAAACATTGAATGGCATCTTCTACTTGCTGAATGCAGTCTGGACTTGCAGTATGGAATAAATTCCTCCAATCTTAGCACAACACCTTCCTCAGCTTTGGTACAATAAAAACTCTCATGTTCCAGCCAGGAGGGCAACAGTGTCCTCCAGACCCAACTGCCCAGAAAACACCGGCCAACCAGGTGAGCAAATTGGTCCAAGATGTGGTTGCAAGTTAAGCCTAAATTAATCTTCTCCATAGATCAGCATCTTGCAAGTGAATTAATGGGCACACTACCTGGGAGACAGTACACAGGCTTTTTCTACCTCATTAAAGAACTCTTCCCTTAAGCAAGATATTAGTCATTCTGAAATTTGTGGGTCCTTCACTTTCAAATTTTCAAAGGGAGTTTTGAACTCAGTCTATCAAGGCTTAATACACGATTTGAAGTCCAACCAGGACTTCTTAGGTGTGTGGTAAGAACAGCAGCACAGAGCAATCACTGTTACTTTTGATTTAAATGCCTCATTTACTCCTTCCACATGAAAAGCTGTTAAATAAAATTATGCTTAACTAATGACTTAACACTAAAGGAATTCTCTTTCTGCACAGAGATATACTGCTGTTGCACACTGTCCCCAAAGCAACCATTTTCTACAACTGCATCTCTGTCAATACAGTCAATGTATCAGGAAATACACAAAATAAAATAAAAATGCACCATGACAAATTTTAGAAAAAGAAAACCTTAACTTTTTCCACTGCTCTAAAATAAGAGATCAGTATAGAGTCATTGCACATTAACTGTGGGCGAAGTAAACTTTAAAATCTTATTCCTGTGGTTTTAATTGCTGGTAGAAATGTGTATTTTAAATATAGGGAGAAAAAAGAACAACCATATTATTATTATTATTAAGGGTACTGGGTGCATTGCAATGAACATTTTTGCTGTGTTATTCAAATCTGTATTTTTTACATATTCATCAGTGCACTGGACTTTACACAGCCCCTGTTTCACAGAACCAACAGGATGCTTTTCACACAGATTACACCAAGTACTGACTGCCATTACTCTAAAAGTGCCCCAGACACTGAGATCATTGAGCAAGGGGAGCCATCTGCTCCTCCCTTGTCATTCTTAGCTGGTATTTCCTCAGTCCTTTCGTGATCCCCTCAACCCTCCTAGGCTGTCCTGCAGCACTACACCATGCTTATCACCACGTTGGGATTGACATTGGGCTTTTTCCTTCATGATACCTTTTTTTTTTTGGTTCACAGCTTGTCTCCTGAGCTCTAAACAGAGGAAAAAAACCCAAACTTCTTTTCCTCTTTACAACAGCCTTCCACATAACTGAAAACAGTTACACCATCTCCCCCATGATTTTCTTCTAAAGGTTGTAAAAACTACAGTTCTTTCAATCACCATATTCTGAGTTGTTCTTCCTTGGCCACCAACCAATAAATCTATACCCTTCTTGAAGGAAAATCATTATATTTTTACACACTTCATGCATTTTTTGCAGTCTGCACTGTTTATACAGTCCAATAAGGTATTTACCCTTCTTTCAGCAGCCTGACACCATTGACTCACCTTCTGCTTGGAGAGCAGGAATGGGAGTTCTGCCCCTTCACTGGCACACGAGGTACTGGGTTCACCCAGCTAATCCCATGGCAGAGGTAAACTGAGGCAGAATGAAACAGAAGACTGGAAGCTCTAAACCTACAGCTTGGCTTTCTTAGGGCTCTGGTTTCAAATTCAACCTCTGACAAAAGAAAGAGCAATTTCTCAGACATAGAGAAGAAACTGAAGAACAGATTAAGGACTGATACAGAAACAGAGCCCTGATAACTCTTGGTTTTCCAGTCAGTTTATATCCTTCCATCTGGACTCAGCACAAACTGGAGCTCCTTTATGGGATTGTGTACACAAGTGATGGTGTTTTAGGAGGGCAGAATTCCCAAACAAACACTTCCTACTTCAGAGCCTTCCTGTACATGGAACTCTAACAGGGGTGCCAAAACTATGAATTAGCTAAACTTTTTTTGGTTTTGGAGGGAAAAAGAAATCTGGTGGAAAACATGTTGGCATACAAATTTGTATTTATGAAAATACACATTTTCAGAAAGAGTATAAAAAGGAAAAGGTACCCTCAAGGTGGTACCAGTTGTCAGAAGGAATTAAGTGATTTATAGGAGCACTCATATCTGGGGCAGGTGGCACAAAGATATTTATAGCCATCTACCCAGCAGAACAGGTGTGCTTTGTGAATAAAGTTAATTTCACACAGTTTCATTAGGCAAATTTTCATAGATAGGGTCGTGATTCATCAGATCACTTTTTCTATGATTATATGCATTTAAATCCTTTACTGAATCAGGTTGCTGCACTCAGAGTCAAACTCGAGTCTGCAGTCAATGGCAACTCTGTCATTGTCTTCAATGAGAAAATTTCACATTATTTCTTTCAAGATCTATTCAAACGTTGTCTCAATACACAGGCACATCTGTTCAAACTCTGGTCCTGAAAGAATAAGCACTTTCCACTTTGATTCTGGCATTTTTATTCATCATGTGCAATGACTAAATTAAATGTTAGGTACATAATTAGATGGAATTCTCTCCTATAAGCAACTGGGTTAATTCATTCTCTTCCAGGCAGTATTTATACTTCCATCTGTCAGTAACCAATGCATTTCTAGCAGTTTAGACCATCCAAAGCAGCATGGAATTTGCTTTATAACATCTCTGTGGTCGGTGACTCACATATTTTCTCTGTTATTACCTGTGTTCACACCTCTTGACACAGACTGCCTATATCACAGGAAGAGCTGCTCCAAAGGTGGATGAATCTCAAGGTAGGTTTGGTGACTGCTTCAGGTCACACACAAGAGGGGTGGGATCCAAAGCATTTTGGTTCACACACTACTGTAGCCTGGCATTTTTAGGAGAAATGTGGTTCAAAAGAATAAGCACTTCATAGGGCTGCTTCTTAACCAAATCTTTTTGTCCTTGCAAACTGAGTTAAAAAAACAGACCAAACTGCCTTGACCAGACAACTCAATAACCATGACACTTAAAAAATTAAAAAATGTTCTGAAGATTTCAATAATAATAATTTCTGATTAATTTAATCAAAATATTCCTGTAAGATTTTCTCCAACTTCTTATTTATGTGAAAAGAAATAGACAAGCCATCTTTTCCCCTACATTTTTCCACTTTTTCACTCATCAGACTGATCTTAAATCAGTCTTGACACTTTGTTAATCTCCATGTGCAGAGAGCTGATATTATAAAGAACAGCTCAATATATGTGCCTTTGAAATTATTCTTACTTCTGACAGGCTGCACAGGACACTGAAGCTGGAAAAATTACACATATAAGCTACTGGACTAATTTATTTAGAACAAAGATAAATTTAGGTATTTTACACAAAGATAAAGCTCGATCTGAGAAGTCATCACTGTAAGGCTTTACCACCATTATTTCATCACAAGAGAATTCACAAAACTAAAAAGGTGAGCTGGCTGATATGAGCCTGTCCTCTGGCAGGGCACTCTGGAATCTACTCTGAGTTTATCCCAACACTGGATTCACCTGTTGCAAACCCATGGGCTCTGTAAGAGCTGCCCTGTAAGAGCTGCCCACCCAGCACTGATTTGTAAGACAGCTCCTCATGGTGAGACTGCATCCACAGGCTCATTACCTTTGGGTGTGGAGCTTCACTGCTGCTCTCAGGGCTCTCCCTGTTGTTTATACACCTTTTTTGCCCACCTTCTTTTGGGCAGACTGGGCTTCACATTTAGCCCCTTAAAGCATGGTGCATAAAGTTTTGCCACAGAATTTTCTTCTTAAGAGTACAGATAAGAACAACCTATGAACACGATCATGCCTGCCTCAGTTTAATCAAGCCTGATGTGAGGCACCTTTATCTCTTCTCAGACATATTCCTGTCTTAGAACATTTTTTATTTTTATTCTTTTTTAGGCAGATGTATTGTTGCCATTATTTAAAATCCCATCCTTTTCCTCAACCAGGAACAAGATAAATGGTTTAGCAAGCCAGTGAGTCATGGAGAGATAATCAGCACATAAGGATTTCTCAGAGATAGTGAAAGCTGGGGCTATGCTGTGACATTAATGTCACAACAAATAGCATGCTTTTACAGCTCAGAGCAGAGGTGGCACGTGGCTACATTTACAGCTCCAACACAAACAGATTCTACTAACAGTCTGGAATTTGACAAAAAGTCAAGTGTGTTGCATGGGATCCCAATGAAGCTTATGGTTATAAATAATCAAATACAAAACTTAGAGTCTCTTCAGTTGTTCAGACTTATTACAGACTTCAATTATTTCTGTGTGAATACAGATTTTGTTAAACCAGAGTATCTCAAAAGGGTTTAGGAAGGAGTTAAATCCTTATCTGAAACAAAGGAGAAAAATAATACAGTCATACAGCTAATGGAAGTCACAAAAAAAAAATCACTCTCTCTCTCCTTATATATATATACACTTTGTACATATTCCAAAATTTGGGTAGCTAAGAAGCCTCCTAAAAATACATTGTAGATTTTTAACTCAATAATTCCCCTGACAAACAGATGCTTTTGAGACTACTTCTGAAGATACTGTCAGTTTTCCTAATAAATCAAACTTCTAAAGATGAGAGGTCAGGTATGGTTCACAAGGTATATCACTGCAAAATATAAAATAATATTATAAAATAATAAAATATAAAATAAAATTTGAACAGGGAAACAGCCAAGGTGGAAAAAATTTAAGTAATTTTTAAAAAGTAAATTACTATCAAATGCATAAAATAAGCTAAAAACCTAACCAATATAGAATAATGTTCCCAGAGCCTGTCTCCTTTATCCAAATGAAGGCATGAAACCAAATTGCCAATTTTTTTTGGTGTTGCTTAGTTTTGTCATGTTTATGTACAGCAATATATAAACATAGCTGATAAAATTATGTGCTTCTGAAATTCTTATTTCATTGCAAATTGTCTTTGGCATACATGTATTATCATTAATATTTAAGTGCTTAATCACATCTGCATTAGCAGGCTGCTGTTCTTGCACTGATGGCAGGTTCTCTATATGTAACATACATTCCAGGTGGATATAGCACATGACAATCAGAGTACTTTGTGTTTACAGGATGGCCAAGGTGTCTTCTCACTACACAGCACACGTGGACAGAGAAATTTCATCCCAAGCCTTTCACTATTTACTGTCAAAAGGCGGTTTTTGCAAGTGAAAAAATTGTTCTTGTCTATTGAATCCCCATTTCTCACTCACTCTGCTGAGAAAGGTCAAAGTTGAAATTTACCTTGCTGTGTAATGAAGACATAACAAAAATGTGAGGTCCTAAAAGAGGAGCTGATTACAAGCTCTGCATTCCACCATGCAAAGCCAAGCTGTGAGCATCCCACAGCAGATACATTTAACAACCCTTCAGAAATTATTCCTTCAAGTATATTTATCAACAACACAGTGCCAAGACCAGCTGCTGGCCTGAAAAAGCCCCTCACAGGGTTAAAGATAAAATTGTTCTCTCTGTTACCATAAAAAGATTTGATGAAAACAACTTAGAGCACAAATCAGCCAAAGGCTTATAGACAGTCTATCCCTGTAGTTTGGTACAGGAGAAAAGGGACTCTGGTCTGAGTGAAAATGGAACATTAACAGAAAAAAAAAAAATAAGAAAGGCAGCAGTACACATATGAAACTGATGGGTTAAAAAAGAGCATTAAGCAAAAAAGATCAAAAAATAACTATTCAATTTCATCAAAGTTATAATAGGTTTAAACTACCTAAGTTTTATTAGAGTGGGATGCATTTTCAAATCATTTTATATATATCTTCAGGTACAGATGATATGATGTACATTTGTGCATACATTCAGTCAACATGGGAAAATTGGATGCAGCTTTGTAGAAATTCAGAAGTCTTCAGATCCACAGAGCAACCATGCACTCCAAGCCTTAGACACACCCCAGCACAACAGAGTTAAAAACTCAAAGGGAGCTGAATGTCATTTCAGCATGAAAAATCCCCCAACAACTGGACTCAAATACTGCATATCAACCTTTCTTTTTTTTTTTTTTTTTGTCAAGTAGAGAAGATATCTGAAAAAAGGATAATTTCACAGCACAGCATGAGTTTTTTCATCTCTCCTTACTGGTTTTGACTTCACACCATTCATGCTTTGACCTCTTCCCTGATTTGCCTGCTCTATGGAGTGTTTATTTTATACAAACATACAGGTAGTCAGTCAATTCCCATAGCTGATTCTATTGACTGGAATTGCTTGGGCAGTGGGAAATTTCAGTAGTGAGCCTGAGCTAATCCCTAAGCTAATTTTTTGCTATTGTTTTCATTGTATGCAAGCAGGTGCCTAATATTTGGATTCTGGTCCATCAGCAAGGGACTGTCACTAGAACATTAACATTTCATACACACCTTTGATTTTTAAAGAGGTAATAAAATGTGTTCACACACTAATATTTGACTTTGTGGCTTGCCCAATCTCCTTGCCTCCTCCCCTAAAATTTAAAAACAAACATAAAAAATCCCCCCCAAATCACCAAACAACCAAAATAAGAGGAAAGAGGACACACAATTACAAATATGCAGGATGATTTGTGGCAGGACAAGGAGAAATGCTTGTCCACCCTAGTGTGACTCACTTGCCCCACTGTGTGGGCATTCCACCCAGCAAGGGATTCCCACCCACTGCCCCAGCCTATTCACAGCCTTGGCAGTTTTGTTTAGGTTTGGCTTAAACAATAACATGACCTCCTTCACTAAAAATCATTTTATGATGGACCCCATCTTCCTCCCAGCTTCAAAAACCAAACTCAACCCGTCATTCCCCACAGAGTCCCTTGTGTGAGCGTGGCAGGGAATCCCAGTGGCTCCCTGCCAGCCCTGCAGCACTGTGGCTGTTTGCACTGGTCAGGTGGAAGCCTTGGCAGCCACTCTACAATTTCCCATTGGAGCTTCTCTCAGGTTAATATGCCACCTGGCCTAGTGGGTTACTGACAGCTAATATATCTGTTTGTTTTGGTGAATATCCTTGCTACACATTTACACAAACCCACAGAGGTCACCTGACCACTACCCTGTTTACTAGAAAGCCTGGCTCAGGTGTAGGAACATCCCTGACGTCTTCAAAGAGCAATGAAAGGAATTAACTGAACCTCTCAGTTATGGTTTTCTAATTCCAGAGTCCTTCCTTACAGTTTGGTCATTAAGTGGTCTCACTTATACCCTACCTGACTTCCTGCTTTTGATTTAAGAACCTTTGACTAGAAATTGAGCACCACTTGCAAGGTGCTCTGCAAGTTTTTAGTACTCTACATCCTGTCTGTATTTGACCTGCTGTGATTTGTGGCCTTTCTAGCTCTCATTTGGACAAGCTTTGTACTTTTTAAATAATTTTTTTTAAGCCTTTCCTTATAATAGCATCCTTGCAGTCATGGTTCCAAGAGCAGGGGCCTTTTTATGGACTTTCTTAGTTTGGTTTGGGTTTTTTTCCCCCTTTTATTATTTTTATAAATGTGGTGGTTTACATGGGCTTCTGATAAAACACTTTCTAAAACTGGAGGTCGTTTTGTTGGCATCTTGCTTTTCACACAATTAGTACAGTTAATTTACTAATTGCCTTATTAAAGTGTATGTATATACAGTTCTGCTTCTTTACATTAAGTGCTTGTCTACTGGATTTATTCAGCTTGTTACATAAAACTATTGTGCAACATAAAACAATTATATTAGGAACATTGCTATGGCTGGGTCTTTCTTTAATTCACCTTGAAGTAGACCTTGTGTATAATTTAAGGTAAAGTTCAAAAGGGCTTTTTTTTCCCCCCTAAGGTCTTAACACTACAGTTCAGTCCAAAAAAATTTATGTCTATACCTCATTTAGACGAAATATTGACTGTACATGTCTGTGCTGTTATCAATGGTGCTAAATGCACAACTTTTGATTTCAGTTCATATTCCCTGATCAGTGTCATAGTCCTGAACAAGAGTTTGCAGTGCATTTCTAGTTATTTTGATTTTTATCTTTCA
>JACBWW010000597.1:0-28987 GCA_020086605.1 Lanius collurio | reverse complement strand
CTGATATGATTTGTTTCTCTAACACCACTGGAGAAATCATATGACTAACCAGATCTCAACTGGACCAGGGGAGGTCTGCTGTAAATTTTTGAGCACAGACTCAGAATAATTTCTTTTATGCATCCTTTCTCAAAGTAATTTTACTCAAAGCCAATTTTTTTTAATGCTGAAAGGTACAGACAGTCTACCAGACCTAGAAATGGGGCATTTTCCATAACAGTCAGGTTCACTTAGCTGAGTAAAAACATTTCAAAATGTATCTGTTTTTTTCTTTTTCTTTTATTGTGTGTGTGCCAAGACATTCTGTATATATGTTTAGTTATTGTTGGTTTCATTTTTAACTGGAAGTCATTAAGAAGACTGAGGAGCTGAAATTGGCAAGATTTTCCTACGTAGTGCACGTGTTCTACCTGCCTAAATCTACCTTCTGTTTCAAATGAATAAAGAATGAACTGTATTGTCTGTGTCTTTTTTTTCTTTAATCTTATTTTATTTTTACCTCTGTGGTATGTTTTATAAAATAGGAGAAATTTCAGACAGTGAGAGTACAGGAATAGGCATTTTGTAGCTTTAGGGTCACTTCGGTAGGAATTGACCCTCACGCCCTGTTGTGAGACAGATGCATTATACCAGTGCAGCTACTAAGGAATAAATATGCAAATTAGAAGGAAGACTTGGAAACAAGATCTAAGAAAACCGTGGAAGTATGGTGGTGTTTATTTTTTGTTTTAACTGTGTGAGGTAGAATGCATCTTGCATACTTAAACACATGCTTAAAATCTCAGAATTAGTTCCAAGTAATAAGTGACATCAAAGGCTTTGTTAGAGGAAGTTGTGCATCTGGATAATATCTCCTGAGGCCTTGTAAGTCTGCTACTAAAGAAAAGTTCTATGCAGATCAGGGCCTTGTTTTTAAATCAGGCTTTCCATTCTTTTTTTTTTTTTTTCATTCAAACTTAGGAGAAAGTCATCACATTAGTCAGTTAAAAATTATAAATCTGTACCAAAGTCTGTGCTCACCTGACTGTCCCCACCAGGTAACATTCACCACGGAGCTGCTGTCTGTCGTGTCCTACAAGCTGTCGAGTTAAGGACCTGTTGAAGTACAGAGTAATAACTACTAACATTACAATATTTTCCTGTAATGCAGCAGCAAGTATCTGCAGTACTGTTTTCATCAGTTGAGAGGCAGATATACACATCTACTTAAAAACACATGTGGAATTGTGTGCTTTGTAAAACCCAACATTTTCTCTATGATTTACGCAGGTTTGTCAGATTACTGTGAGGTGCTGGGGCTGACTGACACTACAGCACTTCTTTATGGACTTACTTGGATACATACTGTTCAAATGTATGTTGTCTGCATCCAAAAGTTCAGTCAGAAAAGAGGTGTTGGGGCAGGGCTGAGGTCCTGTGGGAGGTCTGTGGGGTGGACGGGACTGGTGGGGCTGCAGGGTGCTCCAGGTGGCTCCAAAACAGGTGAAAAAGGCTCAGGGGCAATCAGACAAGTGGCAGCTGCAGGGGCAGGGACACACCTGAGGGACCATGGACGGGCCAGACAGGGAAGGGACCTTCTGATGAGCCGCGGCAACAGGGATGTGAAACACTTCACCGTCCCTGGCCGGGGGCAGGATGTAGCTAAGCAGAAATCGGGCTGGCGGGGGGGCTCAGCTGCAGGTACTGATGGGCTGTAAGTGAGAAACAGGAGACCAGGCCCCAAGGAAAGCTGTCAGGGTGAAGAGGAATATTGGCAGGGTGGAAACCACACACAGGAACCAAAACTGAGGAAAACAACTTGCAGACAAGATGATAGGCTTGTCACTCAAAGAGGAATGAGAATAAACAGTGATGAAGTAATTAATATGCAAGTGAAGAGAAACGGAACAGCAAAAGACAGTGTTAAAGTAAGATAGAAAGGGGAATACTGATGAAACCGCAGCAAGCTATTTATTATCAGATACAAAAGCTGCTTTTAAATGCTGGGATGATCTGACAAATCCACACCGCCGGTTCTTTTTCACATGTGTATGAGTCACTTTCCCAAAGCTCTTTTCCCCACCGTTTCAAGGCCAGCTGCTGAGATGCGGGGGTGCTCCTGCCATGCCTCCCACGGGCCAGGCGCCGCAGAGGGAGCGTGTCTGGCAGCGCTGCCCGCCTGTGCCCGGCACCATCCAGCGAGCCCCGGCCGGCCGCTGCTCCTCCCGCGCCAGGGAAGGCGCTAACAATGATGTACCTTGGCTTCCTGCCCGCAGAAACATCTGGGGAACTCTGCTGATGCCTCTGAAACTTGAATTTAGAGGCAGGAGGAAGACCTGTTGCAGGTGACTTTTGAAGATGCAGATCTTCCCTTCTTTCAAACACACACCTTATTTTGGGTAGGGAGAAGGGCAGGTGAGTGTTTTATAACAGCAGGATGGTTATCAAGATGTTCCTTAGATGTTGTTAAAAATTCTGGCTTAACTCTAAGAAGCTAGCTTGAGTGCTTCTCCTTTTACTAATATTACTTTTTAATTGGATTGGTGATTAAAGTAAGTAATATTTAGTCTGCTGTTTTTATAGATGATATTTTTTCCTCCTTAGAAATAAATCTGTATTCTTTTTTTCTAACCAAGATGAAAACTAATTTATAAAATACTTACAGTAACCAATATTTCCCTGGGAAATATGAATTATTTTGTGTCTTAAGCAGTTGTTGCAAAGAGAAGTATCAGAAAATACTATATTATAGTACTACTAATAATTATTAGTACAATTACCAAGCACTTCGATTGTCACACCTTTATGGAACTAGGTGCATATGAGCCACGTTTCACCTGGATACAAACTGAACTTAGAGAAAACTTCGTTGTAGATATGTAGTCAGCTGCAATCAGAAAACAACTTTCAGGTCTTTCAACTACTTGCTTTGGACATCTAATACCCTTTTGAATAATAAAAGGTAGAATCAAGAAGAGGAAAGGTAAAGTTCAGCAGGTACCTGCAGACAGAATGCATGAGATGTTTCATAAGATCCGTTACCTGAAGGACAATCAGAGGGACCTCATTGATGTTATTGAGGCTCTACTTTTCTAGGTTGCTTTCTGATTATAAAATTGTTGATACGTTTCCATCTTTTTCTTTCTTCCATTCCCTCCTGCCCTCTAAAACATTACACATTCAGCAAAATTTGTGGAGACATAGGGTAACTGGAGTTTTGTTTTATCTTAGAAAATTAGTTGACCTTCTAGCTGGGTTTATGTGCTGTGCCCACACTACCAAGATGTCTTTAGTGCTTTGATTCAGGGAAGCAGTGGTGCAATAAAAAATATAAAAGAAAAAGTCATGGAGAAAATTCAGGTTTAAAAATGTTTAAAGTAGTGTTCAGTACTAAGAAATCAGTAATAATCTGGAGGTGAAATTTAATGCTTTTTGGATATGTGAGTATAAATGATAAGTATAACTTATATGGTATTAATGAAGAATTTACTGTTTGCTTAGAGAAAATAAGGCTAATTTTGAGGAATATCCCTCTTTCAAAAAATGCTCCAGTCACTCCTTGAATATCCTACTCAAAGTTGCTTAACATAGTCTGACTACATAAATTTAGATAAAGAAAATTTAAATAGAAAACCTGTCCCCAGAGAAATCAAATGAAGTATTCAAAGGACTTTTGGGAAGACAGGGTCTAATTTAAAGCTACCAAATAGAGTTTTATCATATATATATATGTATATATATGTATATAATTTTAACTTTCTCTTAATGCAAGTACCATTCTTCCATTTTTCCCTTCTGATTAGCTGTGTTTCCCCTGAAGGAAAAATATTAATGCCTTCCACCAGGCCTGTCCCGCATGTAGTTTTCTCCAACAAAAAAAACCAAAAAAACCCAACCAACCAACCAACCAAAAAAAAAAAAAAAAAAAAAAAAAGAAAGAAAAAAGAGGAATCTGGGCATTAAGATAATTCACTGCCTAAGAGGAATGTTTCTTCTAGTTAAGATCAAATTACCTGCTAAGACTCTTGAGGCCACCTGGAATCGTAAGGGATTTTGGTGCTGCATTGTAACTTACAATTTTTACCAGTGCTTTTCAATTTTTTCTGTTTGTGGACACTTCAGAGTTTTGGAATTTTTTAACTGGAATAGTATACGACACATTAAACAAGGTGATGTCATTCAGAGAATTAATAATCAGGTACTAAACACCAGAATTTAGTCAGCAAGCCTTGACAAGCTGAATTTTCACATTCTGGAGGGTTTGGGGGTTTTAGTTTGCTTTCTTTTAAATATAATTTCAGTTCAAAAGGACCTGTCTTCCCCTCCCAGAGAAAAAGGAATTTGAAAAAAATACTGCATCCTATATTTCTAAAAGTATTCTTAATTTTTACAGTTCCCAGTGTTCCTTCACAAGAATAGAGCTGCTGAGTATCTGTCACCTTCATGAATCTTGCCGACAAGAAAGGTAATTTCAAGTTCTTAGAAATTCCTCTGCCCGAATTAAGGTGCAAACGAGACCATATGGCAGTGACAATAGTAGGGGTTTTATTTGATAGTAAATATGAGAGAGAGAGCAATACTGAAAGAAAGGAAGAAAGCAGGAGATGCGGGGGGGGGACAGAAAGAATGACAGAATAAGGAAAATATCACCACTCTCGTGGATCCCAGCGATGTTCAATGATCCTCTCCAGTCTCCTTGGTGGGGAAGGTCCCCCCAAAGGCACAGAATCGGATGGGATTTATGCTCAGGCTGGGTAGGGATGTCCGGCCATGTTCCCTGGAGGTGCGGGATGCAGTCTCTCACAGCAGCCTCTGGGTCTGTTGCATCCTGTGCAGTCCTGTGGGGCCAAGCCTCTCACATCCCCTGGATATGCCCTGTGGGGTTGGGGTTCCTCAGCTGGGCCACTCTGCGTGATGGAGGATGGGTGTTTATTGTCCCTCACCAGAGGCTGCACCACGTACCCAAAACCTCCTCCTCCCCCCTCAGCTGGGGGGTGTAAACCTGGCCTCTGTGCTCTCCCCCACCCCAAACCCAGCCAGGGATGGTTGCAGCTGGTCTTTGGCCTTTGTGTGTGCATGCACACCTTTCCCTCAGCCCGAGGTGATGGAACAATGGTTCCCCTTTAGTTAATCAACAGTTTGAATCAGTGTTTGAGGCATGAACTATTTTCAGTCTCTGAGAGGCATTGAACAAATTCAAAACCAAACTTTGAAGTTGGCTTTGATTTATATCTCTGAGTTAAATACCTAATGCCCCTTAATCAGTGCCTGGAGGGAATTAAGTACCTCAAAATAGAATTCACTATTATATCCTTAGTAAGTAACATGAAGCCTAAAACAGGGAAATCTGGGAAGGGTGGAGCAAAGACAGTCCCTTTGTAGTGGTGCGGCAACTAACTGAGGATTAGAGGGGGATTTCTGTGTTGGAGCAAAATCACAACTATAGCTACTCAGACTCTCAGGAGTCAATATCACCACTTTTCAAGAAGTGGAGAAAGAATTTTTGCTTAAACTTCAAGGGGCTTAAAACATAAGACCTAGAACCTACCATAATAAAATTACTTGGTTAGGATTTTAAGCACACAAAAAGTTATTTTTGTAGTAACTGTTTGTATACATGTTTTAATATACTACATGAAAAAGCAGAAGTGTTCTTTCTCTGCAGCAGAGGTATTAGATTTTGGGTACACAAACCCAGTCTCTAAGGAATATTAAATTTGCTGACAACACTAAACTGGGAGAAGCTGTCAGAGCAGGGAGGGCCTGCAGACTTGGACTTACAAAAGGACAAGAGAACATCTAGCTAAAGTAAATATGGCAGAGAATTATAATTCCTATGTTACAACATAAGACCCGCAAAATAAAGACAGATGGGTAAATGGCCTAACCCACTCAGTCATCCCACCCTATTTGCCATCCTGAGAATGAATAAAAGGACAAGTGCTACCATATCACTTCCTCATTCCTCATGAAATTGTGTTTATTAAGTGTACTTTATATGTAGTTGTGGGTGTTCTCTACATATGTTAGGGACAAGAAAACTGACTGAGTAATAGGCCAACCGAGCAGCAATATGCTGGTTACAAGCTCGCCATTTCAAAATATATTTATGGGACATGAAATTCAACATCATATAAACAAATGCAGCTCTGTTCTACAGCCATATCTCAGCTTGGTTGCGAGACTGGATTTCAAGGTATGGCTTCTGTTAGATAAAATGTTGCTACTGGCAAAAGAGATACACTGCATACACAGAACTTAAACATGAAGAATAATAATGAATAAGAATAACAAGAATATAATAAGAATAATAATGTTCTAGGAAGAATTACTTAAGTGATATAATTTAAATTAATTCTTTAAGAGTCGAATCCTCCAAGTTATCTAGTTGAAACAGCAATTCATATTAACAATACAGTTAAAATCATTACACAGAACACATATTCCTATATCATAAAGCCCTCCCTTTTCTCTCAAATTATGGTCCCATGCTCCTCTTGTCTTAAAGTTGACAGTTGTAGTTTTCTTCAAGCAGGAGTTGGGGTGATAGCTGTACTGACTTGTCAGCCTTTGTTTGTCAGTTGTGATGAATTGAAGAAAGAATCAAACTGAATCAAATAGAATGGAATATTTGCATTGGAAAGATGTGCAATGACCATGCAGTCCAGCTGCCTATTTCAGGGCTGACCAAAAGCTAAACCATATTATTAAGGGCATTGCCTCTTTAACACAGTCAGGCTTGAGGTGTTGACCACCTCTCCAGGAACCTTGTCCCAGTGTTTGACCACCTCTCCATAAGAAATGCTTCCTAATTTTAAGTCTGAAACTCACCTCCTCTCCCACTGTTAGTGTGACGTTCTAAGTGGGTGAGTGTTTCTTCCCCTTTCCTCTTGAGGTCCACTCAGAGTTATATTTAAATGTTTTCTTATTGGAATTTTCCTCCTCATTACTTGTTCCCTTCAAGTCAGAAAGTTTTCTCCCCCAGCCCCATCTGATAACAAAGACTGCTCCTTGTAAGGCACTGCCTCCCCATATTTGCCAGACCTTTACCATTCTGAGTGTTCACAAAGCTTCAGCTCATACAAATATGAAGTGACAGTTACTTTGCCACCAGGTGAATGCAAAACTCAGCTGAAACCAAGAAAAAGACAGACCTGTTCTGACACCCTGCAACACCATGTAATTTCAAGTCTTTTGCTGGTTGTGGCAAAATTCATATTTCCTGGGTTACGCAGCATTTTTGACAATTCCCGACAATTGACGTTCCTGACAATTTTCAAGATCAGCATTTTATTTACTCATCAAGATAAAATATCTGATTAGGAATTTAATATTCTCTGCAGTCTCCAAGTTGAAAAATTTTTCTCTCTTGCTCAATAGGCACATTTCCACTGTTTTATTTCCAGCCTTCAGCAGGAGGTCACTGTGTATAATGTGGATGTGCAAAAACCACTAAGTGTGGATGTTGAGTGTCAATAATGAGTATTCAGGATTGACAATCAATAGTACATGTGACAGAAATACACAGAATTGGTGTCTGCAAACTGAAAATGCTTTTCAGTTTTTAAGATTTAGCTCTTTGAGAGGATTTTTTAATCAGGAGCAAGGAAGAAGCTTATAAGAGAACAAGAATATAAGGTCCATTCACCTTGGGAGTAAACCAAATTCTCCTGCCATATACAAGAGCCTAAAGATAGCGAAGACTTTCTATGGCTGACTCATCATCTGGTACATTAGCCCAGACAGTGCTGTATGTATTCTCTTAGACCCTATTCATCGAGCTGGAAGATGGTTATGTTCATATATATTGATTTCTCAATCAATGTACTTGTCCTGAATAATGGATGAGATATCAAAACTGGAACAAACAAATGAGCTGTGTGGATCTTATTTCTACAAATTTCTGCTTCCACTGTATTCATAGTAAGGAATTTATTAAGAAATGAATATTTGTACTTTTCATTGAGTTGTCTCTTACCTTCTTAAACTAAAAAAGTGCGTTTTTATTCCATTTAAATATTAAGATCACTACTCTTGGAGCCTAAAAGTCAAGATTTCCCATTAATCTGATGGGATGGTAGGGAGATGGCAGCTCTCTGGGCTGGGGACTGGGGACTTCAGGGCTCCTGAGTCAGCAGGGTCCAGCAGTCAGGGCCTGATGTCTCAGCCTGGGAAGGGCAGGGCTTCAGGGGGTCAGCCCCAGCCTCTGGCACCAGGCTCCTCCCTGGGAATGCAGATTGTCTGGGACATCATCTGGTGGGTGGAGGTAGATCCAGAGCCTGAAACCCAGGGCTGTGAGCTCCCCTGGCTGTGGCACTGCAGGACCTGGGATGGGGCAAAGAGTAGAGGCAGTGCTGGCCCTGAGGCACACCCTGACAGTCTCTCTGTCATGGCCATCCCTCTTGGTAGTCTCCACACTAGTATTTTCCTCACAGGTCATAGGGGAGGTAGTGACAGAGGAGAGACAATAAAACTCCCAGCTGTTTGAAATATCTGTTGAAGCCTTTCTGGCAGAGCTCCACTTCTGAGGGGAGGCCCCTCAGCAAAGCCAAGCTCTACCGAGATGGCATTTAGTCATTGATGTTTACAGATCACCTAAATGTACTTCAAGGCTGCTGAGCTCTGAACAGCCTCTTTTACTGACATCAGCACACTGCTCAAATGAACCTAAATCAACTAATCTGTCCATATGCATTTGAATTAGAACTTGCAGAACTCCAGGCAGAGCATGGCAGTAATTCTCATCCTGAAACTGGAATTGTTACAAGTAGCTGTTCGTAAATAATGTTCCAATTTTCAGGCTGTGTCAATTGGACACAGACCACAAGGCATATCTTTCTTTTGCCCATTTTGTTGTCAAATGGGGTGTGACTATTTGCAGATATAGAGTACACTTTTCACACGTCTACTAACACACAATAAAGTAGGATAATAGAGCAACTTACCTGCTAGCAGAATCAGAATGTAAACACAGTGAGGAGGAGAATTAATTTGAGTCATTTACAACTAGCATTGAAAGATTATTTGTACTAGCCAACACATTTTGCCTCTCCATTTCTAGGAATACATTAGTAATCTCTTTGGGTTTTTTGTTCATGCTCAAGTCCTGCACCCTCAGTAGCTAATAAAATTAATGAGGCAATTATTTGGCAAGAAAAGGTAACTCAATAATTTATCCATTAGGAGTAGTTTAATAGATAGTCACAGCTTGGACTTAGTTTAGCGTAAACTCAGACTCTATTTATTGCAAAGTAATTTAAGAAACCCCAAAAGACAATGCCTTGAGGAAATTAAACCAAATATATTACTCCCAAGCCCCAGCACAAAACTCAAAGAGCTTCAAAGATAAAGTTTTGAAAATGGACTTCAAATATGTGAGTGTGAAGTGATCTGATTTTCTATGAGCACATTTAGAACATAGTAAGGAAAATAAGAAATTGTAACTGGGTTATTCAAAAGCTTTGGAAAAGAGTGTCAAGCAGCAATTAAAGTAAAAATGGAAGAAGAAGGTATTCAAAGGGTGCTGCCTCTGTTCTTACACTCTTCCCTGGACATCTACTTGTAGCCACCAAAAGAAACAGAATACCAGAACAGTCATTGTTATAAAAAATTTACTAAAACATTGCTCTAGAAAAGTTGTTAGTTTAACATAAAGGTATTGGATCTAACAAGTAGGAGTGTAAGGAAGCACAATTTTAGATAAGAGAAATTAAGAGAAAAAATAAGATGTATATGCACTCAAGTCCTCATCAGATTTCTGTATCAGTAGTCATGAGCTGGCAGAGTGCATCTGACCAGAGTTTCCTTACATATTTGTTTCAAGATATGAAACAGTTCCTTGGGTACTGACCTTCAGCTTTAAACCATTGTGAGTGAGTTGAAATAAATATAACCTATATTTTACCAGTCCCATCACTTTACACAATTTATGTCTCTTAATTCTTACTACTACTTTCCTTTAAATTTCTTTAGACTTAGCAGAATAAATTTTTCCCTTTCATATACATCATATCCTAATTGCAGTCACTGAAATTGAGGAATCTCAACTGGTTGCAGCAACTCCTTGTCATCATCAAATGCCCCTCTTTTTGCTCAGAGTATAGTTCGTAGCTAAAAATAACTGCCAAAAAATCATTAAATCATTCCTGTGATTATCTTCCAATCTATGTTTATCAAACTGAACATTACTGGGGTTGATAATTTTATCTACTGAATACCAACAAACATTTACTATTTTGGGACAATAAAATAAGTAATAGAAAGAAATGTTACAAAATATACAAGAGAAATCTGGGTGCCCTAACTTACAGTCTTGAAAATGCAAAAGCCCAAGGAAGTTAATTCAGGCTGAAAATGTTGTCCTTAAGTCACCTGGCTTTTTTTTTTTTTTTTTCTTCCAATGACTTAAGAACAGATGGCCAGCCTCAACCCAAAATTTCTTTACTGTGTTTGATTCAGGCCCCCAGTACAATTTGTAAGTCATGTTTCCTCACTATTTTTAAACATTCTGCAATGGAATAATGAGCTTTGATCTGCTTTCAGGACATTTACATCTTTTGTATGCTTGCTCTTAGACAAAATGTAAATTGATGCTATGCAGGATAGGCTATGGTAATTATGATTATTGTAATTGGTTACAAAATGTGAAAAGAGGAAAGCAGGAGTGGGAATTAAAAACTAGAGCAAGATGGAGAATCTCAGCTTCCAATGTAATAGATACAGAATGTACACTTGCAAAAATGTCCAGATGTTTGTCAAAGAAAAGTGAAAACAGGAAACAGAAAATCTGGGAGATCTTAAAGATAGATGTAAAGAGACTGAAATTTGAAGATTAAAAGGATTAAAACTATGTGATCCTGAAAATTTTTGGCCTGCATGTCCAAAGTTCCTGAACAGAGCATGAGGAGACATAGCCTATAGATAAAAGTAAGAGTTTCCAGAACCTCCAAAGACTAATTTGACTCAGGTCTAAAAATCCATTCAAAATGCAAGGAGTAACTTTTCTTTACTCAAGTCATCTTTCACGCTGACAGATTTCAAGATTAGAGAAGATTATTAAATCATGCTGCCTTACATGGCTTCACAGACTAAATCATAAACTTTCAAATACAAAACTAAAGCCAGGCTTTAAACCAGTATTCTTTAAAAGCAGTCTCAAAATACTTTATAATTGAAGCAAGCAAGTATATTTTCTGCATCAAGGAAGAGAGGGGAAACTATTCTCACCCTTTTACTGAAGAAACAGCTTTGTCATCTTCCATCCTCCATGTAATTGCTGGAGCTTAAGGAAATAAGTTGTCTAACTTAGCTGCCAGTCAGGGGGTGACTGAAGGTCTTCTCATGCACAGCATTTATTTAGCTAATCTAATCACTAAAAATTTGACAAAAAATTAGATAAACTGCAAATAAGCACAGTTGGCTAAGTCTATTTTCTCTTTTCCAATTTTCTTAATGTGGATTAATTATGGAAATTGAAATATCAGAAAGCCTAGAATGACTACTTTTTTGTGTATTTAGGCAACTTTGGCACATGGAGTTTGATTATTGGTCAAGTAATGGATCTGTGGGGGATAGAACAGTTGTATGCACAGCTCAAACCATAAATATAGTAAAAACAATGAAAATTCTTCAGAGTTAAATTGAATACTCTCATTCAGGAGACATAGTGAAAGTAAATGACAGTATTTTTCAACCCAAATGGGTTTTTGGTTAGCTAGACTTACAGGGAATTTTATTTCTTTTAGAAAAAACTGTTACTTTAATAATCTTCCAATATGAGACTAGGACGTAGAATGCTACAAGATGTAAAGAGCTACACTATGATTTCTCACCAAGAATTTTAAAGAGTGGATTTGCCAGATTTTCTCAAATGTACCTTTTTGATTCAAAAAACTTAATTTATATCTTGCAGATAGGACTTGCTTGATCTGCACCTGATATTCCTTGGATGTAATCAATCACTTAGAATATTGCTCGAGGCTCAACATTAACCACTTTATATCACAGCAGACACTGCAGTCTTTCAAAGAATCCAGAACATAAAGGAAAACTGCCATCATGAGTTCCGGGAGTGGCCTACAATTACATCACCTTTCCTATATATATATATTATATTATATTATTGTTATGGGCCTAATTACATTTCAAAAATATCACATTTTCAGAAACATGAGAATATTTTTTTTTTCTTTTTAAAAGTGAACTGTGAAATTGATGATCTCAGGTAAGAGAATACAAGGTCAAATTAACATACTTAAGAGACTGTTCAATTATATAGACAGCTATATTAATTAGAAGGTGGAGGCTAATGGACCTTAAAATTTAGTTGCTTTTCCTATCTTATATTTTTCATGCCATAGAAAGAGTCTTCCATGCAAATTTTCATCTATCCCAGGCCATCACCTGATATAAAAGCCTCTAATAAAGTTGAGTCCTGAGTCACTACTTGGGACGTGGTGACATTTTGTCATCCCAAACTCCACCATCTTCAGGAAGACACAAGCATGAATTTACATGGGTTTTTTTCCTGAATCAGATTGCTTTTATGTGTCAGGAACTCTAATTATAATTTAAGTCAGATTTCTCAATGTGAATTAAATAGTAGTTTTGGGGTAGGAAGCAGAACCCTCTTGCACTTCTTTGAAAATGGAGTCTGTTAGAGAAGACTCTAAATCAAAGGGTCTGACACATCCTGCTATGCATGTGAAATAATCCTTTGCCAGAATGCATTAGTGGAGTGATGAATTATGTACCAGTGCCTTCACTACACCTAACATTAGAGTGTGATTCTTATTCTAGTTTCATATATTTTGTTACTTCAAGGACAGGAACAAACCCCTTGCTTTTCCCCCCTCCATAAAACTCACAAAGCCAAACAAATAAGATGATTTTATATCTGAGTCTGTTTGTTTTTGGTTTTTTTTTTTTCAGGACTTCTCATTTCAATTCTAGATTGGTGTTTTGATTTTAGATAATAAAAGAACTTTTAATTGTATCTGTTATCTGCACTGAAAACATTAATTGGTGAGAATAGTATAGAGAAATGTGTGAAGGCAAAGTGCCTTTATTTTTAAAATAAATTCAGATGAATACACTTGTATGTTGGTTAGTTTCCATCTCTAAAAGCCCTGGGGTTTCACTCTGAGGTAATTGTGAAACAATTCCATCAAATAGATTTCCCAAAAGGCATCTTAATGGAGAGGCCAGTATATATATTTATTACAGGTCTTTGTTCTATGGCAGAACTTAAAGGCTGCAGCTGAGGGCAGGACTTCACTTAGACTATTCACTGTATTGAAAGGGAAAGTGCTATCCTGAAGTGCTAATAAAACAAATTATGAAAGAAGACAGCAATGTCCAAAGCATCACAACACAAAGCCACATGGAAAATTAGTAGCAGATTAATAGATTACAAGCCCATTTTTCTTGCTGTCCCGGTCAGATTTTCTTGTCTTGTGTACAGAAAATTATGTAGTCATAAAGGTGATGTCAGGGGCCTGACTTTGGCACTTGTAGGGTCTATGGTTTCCAATAAAGAAATGGAAACCCCTCAAAATAACCCCATGGTCTGGGCAAAATATTTATCCCACACGCAGACTCACCCAGACACACACACTGACAGTCTCAACACAGAGAGGTTTTGTCACATTAAAATATAAAAAATGGATGCAAATGTGTGCAGAAACACCTACTATAAATTGAAGTTCCAGTTCCCCTTGTCCTAGTGACACAAATAATGTGTCTTTCTCTCTGCTGTTATTCCACAGACACCTATCTTGTAGATGTGTAAAGAAGTGAATAATCTCCCTATTGCTGCTGAGTCACTCAGTGTAACACTTGCCTATGTTTGTAATGAATCACAATAATGTGATATGAGAGCAGCACTACAGGGGAGCAAAATGTGCTGGAGATAACTGGAGGTGTGCACGTGGAAATAATGCTGCTGGGCATCTTCCTGAAGAGAATATTTCAACTCTGACATACCTAGAAAAGGTAGTTTACCAGAACAAAGATAAGTCATTCATCTGGTTGGATTCTGTGGGCAGAAACGAAGCAGCAAATTAGGGCTAAATAAGTCTGATCCAAACCATGGGACACACCTGTCTTTCACAGCATGGAAAAGGGAAGGACTGAGAGCAAAACCAGCAAACCCATCCTTCTGAATTAGGCATTGCTGGAGAGTATGCCCCAGGAAAGAGTGCTGTGTTTCTGAGTGAGGCTGTGACCTGACTATTCTTTGCAGTCTTTCATTTTTGTCAAAAATATATTATATAGATGGCTGTGACATCTTTAACAAAAACAAAAATTACAGGCTTGTATGACTTGTTTTATATCAAAATATATTTGGCATATTGAAATGACGTGGCTGTTTCTGTCAGGTGGTACCAGGCCTGTGTGAAAGGGCTTGCATTAGCTTCTTGGGCAAGAAGTTCCTGTCAACATCATGAACTGTGGCTTGTTTTGTTTGTCCTTCAAAAGAGATTGTTTTTTCTGCAACTTTTAGCCTATACTGTAGTTTTGAAATGCAGAAGAAATTACTAAACAAGCTGTAAACAGAAAAAGTATCTGTATATACTGTTTTTTCTACTCTGAGAATAAGAATGTGTTTTAAAAATCACCTGCACAGGTTTATAAGTTCCCCACAAAATGAATGATATTTGATATCTTTCTTTATTTCCAAACATCAAGAATGAAAAAACAGACACTTCTTGACAGAGTAGTTGAGTTCAAGTTAACTAGAATAGTTTGAAAATCTCAAAGTGAAAAATACATTCATTTTAAAATTTCCCTAACAGCATTGTTTTCAGATAACTGGGTATGACAATATCCCAGTGTGCAAAAAGGACCACTTTGTAATATACATTTGGCCCAAACCTCAAAAAAATGGAAGCATAACTATGTTCTTCTGGGAGCTCACTAAGGTGATCCTGGATTCTGGACTGCATTCACAACTCTGTCCTATATTTGACATTAACATTGTCATTTTAAAATTTAGAAAAATGAGCAAAATACTCAGTGGAACTGTGTTTCCAATGTTTCAGTGACCATCCATCTAGTGAAATTTTTCCCAGGTGGTCTTGTAAACTTTTTTGCCTAAGCTGCATTAATATGTAAATTGGGAAACACTTAGCCATAGGAAATGAAATACGGGGAGATGTGAATGTGTCATCTTTCTTTTGTGAAGCAAACTGTTTGTAATTGTAGGTATAAAGCCTGAGAATGTTAAAATAGCCCATATATTTTCCTCTGACAGTCTTTGATTAGGAGAATGACATTCACAACAAGGACATTTTAACTGCTGAACATAAACTTCAGGGACTTGGTTGTTTGCAGTACCGCTTTTTTAACAAAACAGCAAGCAAGGTGCAACCTGTATGCTGTACCTATCAGAGGTACACTGGATAGGAAATAAACAGCCAGGTAGAATGTAGGGAAGGGTTAATCTATTAAGAGACTTAACTTAAAGGAACTTGCTTAGAATTAGTGCTAATGAGATGGGGGAAACTTGAAAAAGAATCCTTTACATTATATCTATTTAGTTAACTGGCATTTATATTCCATGTGTTGTTTCCTAATACTATATTAACAGCTTATTAACATTGGAGGACAGTGCCTTGCTCCACTGAAATAACTGAAAAAAATTCCTGACTGCCACCTCCAATAATTCTAAATTCATAGCTTGGTAACAATTCTGTTTCTGCATTATCCTATCCTTATGTAGCACATCTTGGATTTTCAACTTATTTTCCCAGACTTAACCCTTTCTTTTTGCAAGGAATTTTTTAATACTATCACTCTCAAATGCCTTGAATTTATAAGGCAACAGAAGAGCACTGTGTGCAAATACAAGTTTTGCCCAACCCTGTACACGATGGCATTTCAGAGCTATCCTCTTCTCACGACATCAGGCTCCCTCTCTTTTCAGACACCAGATGTTGCAGAGCTCAAATTCCAGTAGGCTGCCTGTGTAGCCAGACAGGAACTGACAACAGGACAATATATAATAGGGGCACCACAGAGAGTTATAAATTAACATTAGCAGCCATTCCAAACAGGTGACAAGCATGAGTGTCCTGAGCCTACCCATATGCATCATAAACTTAATGTTTATTTTTGGGCTTAGGACAGCCAAAGCTTTGTCTAGTTGCAAGATCCAACACTTCCTTGTGAGTTTGGCATCCACTGATCCCGTAGTTATAAATGACAGGATTATCACATCAAAGTGATTTTATATGCAATCCCTTTCTAACAGTCATAAAGTCATGGAATACTTCAGGTTGGAACAGACCTCTAAGATTACTGAGCCCAAACATCAGCACTGCCAAGTTCACCACAAAACCATGCCCCCACGTGCCACATCTACACATATTTTAAATATTTTGAGGGATGGTAACTCAGTCACTTCCTTGGGTAGCCTGATCCAATGTTTGACTACCCATTTGGTGAGGAATTTTTTCCTAATGTTCAGTCTAAACCCCAATCTGATGCAACTCAAGGCTACTTCCTCTTATTCTATTTCTTGGGAGCAGGCCTGACCCTCATCTGGCTGCAACCTCCTTTCAGGTAGTTGTAGAGAACAAGGTCCCTCTGGCTCTCCTTTTCTCCAGACTAAACAATGCCATTTATTAAATATGTTGAAGACATAAAAAACTGTTTCTTCTTAATGACATTCACATATAGATACACAAAAGGCAGGTAAAAAAAGTCATTAAGGGAAGAGATAATCTCACATCTAGCTCTAGTGAAAGAAATACAAACTAATTAATAATTCACAGGAGAACCTGGAAACACAGCTATTTCACAGTAGTTCATAATGTTTTCTCTGTGGTTTGTTTTTTGACTCGTGTGTTTGGCATTGCTTTTTCACATCGTACCTAATCAAGTAATACTGAATAGCTTTGTGCAGTTTCAATACCTGAAGGATTAAATAAGGGCTTCTGCTTCAAATTTAAATAAGAAGACAGTGAAATGAATATGAATTATTTAGTTGTTAAAAACTTGGGACTGACCTCCTATTGTCAGAATAAAGGTAGATAATTTACAAAGTTATATAGTATGTGCCTGCAATGGGTTTATCTGAGCATGTCACTAACTGAAGGAAAATCTGCCATAAACCAGTGACCATGGAGTTAGACTAAACAACATATACAGGACCATCATACCTCACCTATGTTTGGAGGTCTCAACCATAACTTCACCAATGTAAAAGGAAATGCTCACAGTAATACCCTTGGTGGTGCTTCAAGGTTAGCTGAAATTATTGAGAGAAGAACCACAAGCTTCATGAGATTTGATTTCAAGTGGCTGGCTTCAAAGAGCAGATTGGACTCAATAGTTAAAATTATAAATCATCACAATATGGTATTTAGTCATTGTATGATTATTTCATTGTCAGTCCTATAATCATGTGGTAATCAAGGCTAACCTATGACCATTCATACAGTGCTGGTTTTTGTTTTAAAATTCAAGAGCATCTATACTTTATACCAAAAATTCCAGTTAACCCAGGAGTGCCTTGCAGCCCTGTAAAAGATGAAACCTCAAAGTTATGCAAAAATGCATTTAAGTACACCCAGCAAAACTTTGTGTGTTTGCTCTCAGTCATCCACGTGACACAAAATTGTGTTTGAAGCACACACTGTTCTAGTCCCCCACCAAGGCTGATGTGTACACTCACACCTCACCAGATTTCTACCAGATTTCTGACGTGACTGCTTCTACATACTAAATGATAGGTCCTTTGCATTTCCCAGACATTACAATCAATCACTTCCAGCTCCGCAGCTCACCTCTCTTTTGCAAGCCTGGTCATTCTTGACTGTTAGCTGTACTGTGTCTTTATTAATCCCACCAGCTATC
This sequence comes from Lanius collurio, assembly GCA_020086605.1. NCBI lineage: Eukaryota > Metazoa > Chordata > Aves > Passeriformes > Laniidae > Lanius > Lanius collurio. The sequence continues at coordinate 11,149 of JACBWW010000597.1, read as the reverse complement.
AACTCCTTAGGTAAAAATAACATTGATAACTGTGGCAAAAAATTATGATTATTACAGAGAACCAAGAGAGAAAAAGCCATCTCAGAAAGACCATAAGCTAAACTTTAGTGGTCATTACGTACAGTTGTCACCATTTACTGATTTGGGAACTGATCCTGCTTCTTTTGCACAATATCTTCCTGCTACTCACATCACATTTCAAGCTTTATGGTTTTTTCCTCTTTCCAGAGTGCAAAACACTCTATAATTCCTTTATTACGTGGTATGTTCATTTTTTTTTGCTGACCCATACTATTTGTCTTTAGTGGAGATGAAGGATTACTGGATTTAAAGAATCACATTGAAATCACAGTAGCTATTTCCTGATCCCTAGTTAAATACTTTGTTTATAATTTGTTCACAGTAGCTCCAAACCAGTTCCTACCTCTGCCATGTCCAGAGAAATCATGACTGTTTATCTGTATTGATTTTGGTCTGGCACTAGTATTTGCATGGAGAAAAATTCTTGCCTGTGAACAAAAGTATGTAGAAAATAATTTAGTTATCTTCTGAATTCTAATCATACTTGAATGCAGCCTTTCACAAATAACTCACAACCAAGTGAAATGTTTTACTTAAGAAAATCAGGAAAGAATATAGCTGGATTGCACTGTATAATTCACTAAATATATGGAATATTGTGCACATGGACAAGACTGGGAAAAAAATCATTCTATCAGTTTCTATTTAGGTAAACTTTATTTAACACAAGAACTCCCACAGTCTGGATCAGAAGTAGAAACAAGGCCAGCAATCAGAAATTTCTGTGTGCCAGTCCTGATTCTAACCCTTGGCAGTCACTGAGAAATTGCCTGTGACTGATATAATGGCCACTAATTCAAAAGAGCTGTTTCCTCACTTCCCTGGGGTATGTTGGTTATGTATAAAGAGTGATTCACCTGCATTTTACGTAAGGAGTGGTTTGACTACAAAAATAATCTGTAGGTGATACTTAATATGAAAGAACTAACAAGCAGATTTGAAAAATTCAGATTCTATGTATAACCAAACATTTGGTGTCTAAGAAAGAAAAGCATTTGAATATATGAAGAAAAGTATTCTTGTGGTTCAGCAAGATCTATAAAAGGAGTACTGAAAGGAAAAAAAATGGTGGTATTATGAGCCAGGAAAAAATTGGGAGAGAAAATGTATGAGAGAGACTGCATTAATTAGATGACATTAAAAACCCAGGAAGTTACCAGAAACATAGGATTGTAGGTGCTTTTTTATTTCAGAACAGCTTTCTTTAATATTTATGTGCTGCTTTCGATAGTTGGGTCATAGTATTTGATAGTATTGGGTCAGGTTGGAATGGATTTAATTTTGCCCACCCCAAGCACACTGGTGAGAGGGAATGTTGACTCAACACTGGTGTGTTACCAATGCTTTTCTGGCTGCTAATGCAAAGTACAGCAGTAGGAGAGATGCTGTGGGCAAAATCTTGTGGGGGAACCAGCCAGGACAGCATAGCCAAACTGACCAAAGGGATAGTCCACACTTAATGTGGTGGTGGTGGTGGTGGAGCAGCCCATGGAGGACCTTGAGGTGGACCAGGTGGATGCCCAAAGGAAGCAGTGACCCTGTGGAAAAGCCAATCTGGCTCAGGCCCCTGGCTGGACATCTGGACATACACAGAGAGAAGCCCACACTGAAGAAGTGTTGCTGGCAGGACTTGTGACCCCACAGGGAGCTCAGCCTGGAGCAGTTTGTGAAGAACTGCAGCCCATGGGAAGGAGTAATGTTGGAGGAGTTTGTGGAGGACTGCCTCCTGTGGAAGGGACACCCACACTGGAACAGGGGAAGAGTCTGAGCTGACCTTCCCTGCAGAGGGAGAGGAACAGAACACGTGTTGAACTGACCACAACCCCATTCCCCCTGCCCTGCTGGGGAGGAAAAAGTAGAGCAATTGGGAGTGAGGTTAAGCCTGGGAAGAAGGGTCAAGTAGGTGTAAGGTGTTTTTAAGATTCATTTTTACTTCTCAATTTCCTGTTACAATTTGATGGATAATACATTCAGTTGATCTCCCCAAGCCAAGTCTGCTTTGCCCATCACCATAACTGCTGAGTGATCTCTCCCTGCCCTTACCTCAACCCACAAGCCTTTTGTCATAATTTTTTCTCCCCTGTCCTGCTAAGGAAAGCAGTGAATGGCTTTGGAGGGCACTTGCCATCCAACCAGGGTCAAGCCACCACATCAGTACATGTGGAGTCATGACCAAAGTCACCCTAGAGTCAGTTTAGAGGCACCTGTAGGTTTGGGAGGGTTTTATTTTTCTGCTAAGTGTGATTTTTGCATTTCTCAGCCAAAAAGAGTCTCCTCAGTTCCCAGGCAATTTCACTCTCCATTTCTTCTGCACCAATCACATTGACATGGATCCAGGTTGGCAAATACTGCAATGAAATATCAATTTTTTAAACTATTATTGCAGAATATTCACAGAAAGTACATTTTGAATTAATAAGCAATAGTATTTATTTTAGAAATGATTCTTGAAGTTACATTATAATATGCAATCAAGGACAATTAAATCAGGCAATAAGTATTATAAAGTATTGGGAAATCATGGATTTATCCTTAAAATATTAAGTGTTTGAAATACAGAAACATTCAAATATTGGTTACCTACATTTGCTTCATGCTTTCTAAAAAATGTCTTTGAATCCCACATTTTCACATTGTTTCAGTTATATGATCTAAATGCACAGTTTCAAAAGAATATTAAAAAGTTGCAGTCTAAAATAACTTGATTCCATCAGTGTACATTTAAAAATAGCAGATAGTGGTCCTTGGAACACTTATCGGAGGGTCTCTGAGTATCTCACAAACAAAACAAATCAAGAGGTATTCTATAACTAATTTACTGGAATTTATTTTCATTTATTTTTAGAAACAGACCAAAAGGTTCTCAAGACTTTTACTGCTAAACTCATACTAAAGTATGAGAAATGGACTCTAATTCCTTCATGACTTATGAATTATTGGAGACTCTCTCCCCATAGCAACATTAATATATCCCAATTTGTGTCACTACCTATCATCCATATATCCAGGTCTGTAGCTTTTGTTAAAAATTGCAAAGCTTATTCCCCACCCTCCATAACTCAGCTGTAATGAAAACTGAAAACCAGATGATTAAAAGAATCCCCAACTCACTACTTGAGATAAAATCTCACATTATTCTGTTTCAATGTAGTGTTTTCTTCGTAGTCATATTTTAACCAATTTATCAATATCTTTCCTTAAAAAAAAAATTAAAAGCCAAGGGATAAAATTGTTAGGAAAAAAAGGAGCCATTAAGATTTAAGGACAAAAGGAAAGCTTTCAAAAACCTTTTCTAAAGGAAGTAAAAACACAGTTAGAAAACTTACAGGTTCATCTCTTTTTATACTTGTGCCTCATTAAATCTACCTGGTACCCAAATCCTGTATCTACCCCTCCTAAAAGCAAGAGGTGTGCTACCAACTCACTTGGAAGATGGGTTTCAAATACTAAACTTTTTAATGCAAAAGGTTTTGTTTAGGAACCTTCTCAGTTTGACTATTCATGAGCCTCTCTGGCAATCACCCTCCTAAGGACAGAGCCTGCCACTGCTGGGACTGCAATCAATTCCCAGAGGTGGCTTCAGTGACCCGGTGGGTTTCTGCTTGGCTCCCCACACACCCAACTCACACTGTCAGAGCAGATTCCTTATTGGTTCAACCCCAGGGCTCCCAGAACAAAGTCTCAGATAATTTGCTCAATAAAGCAGTTTATTAACAATGTTTTAATACAGAGATAGCTCAAGCTGGTACCTCCACGGAGGGACCCCACAAAAAAAGAACCCCTGAGCTTTTATGTCCTTGAAGTCCAAGCTCATGAATGTGAGCTCTTCCTCCTTCTTCCTCAGCTCCTGCTGTGTCTCCGTGTCCATTCACCTGGCTGGTGCCACTGGTCTTTGTGCCCTTTGTGATGCAAGGAGCTGCCTGTACCAGATGTATTCCTCAACAGTCCTCCCTTATTTTTAAATTGAGCATTCTGCTAACATACTAAAAGGGAAAAAAAAAAAAAAAAAACAACACTTTTAAGGCATTAACTTACCACCATTATATACATTACTACAAGTGATAAACAATACAGAATGAAGGCTAGGAATATTATTATAAGGTAGAAATTATTAGTAAGATAAAACCATAAAAGACTTTCAGCTGGTCAGTTACTGACCAACTAATTGATTATTCACTACTTGTTTGATATGAGAACTATGTATCCAGCAATTCTTACCTAAAATTTTAACAGCAAAATAAGAACACAGGAAGACAGCATTTTTGAGAATATCTTGATTAACACTTCATCCCAGGTTGTATATCATGTACTTGTATTTCAGATGGGCTGAGCTAATATTATTGAGCTTCAACAGTTTGCAGGCACATTTTCATTTTATATCTAACATATAGTACACACTCAAGCCATATCCTAATTTGAATAGCCATGGTAAGTCTGATGACATGGATTCCAGGCCCAGAACAAATCAATATGGAATGGCTTTATTTTCCCTTATATTGTCCCATTCTCCAACTTTTTTCCATCCCTGGAATCTTCCTGAGCCAGATGGGTATCCCACAGACTGCAACAAATCTATTTTCCCCGAACTTTTCCAGTTTGCTCTTGAGCCTCTGTAAGCTTTCACTGTTATTCCCCCTGTTGCAGATGAATCACTACTTTCAGCTCGTTTTGCAGCAAGTCCCTATGAGCTTCATTTGGATCCCCTCAGTCTCACACTGTTGTTAGCCTGAAAATTTTGCTAATACTGGGAAACTTTTTCACCACATGACTTTCTCCAGTTCTTTCCATGATTTTGTTAAATAGCACAGGTCATCGCAGGGATCCCTGAGAAACCCCAACAGTGATTTTCTTCCATCACAAAAGCTCAACATTTTCTCTTTCCTTCAGAAGTTAGAAAAATAGTAATTATATTGTTTTTAAGAAGGACAGTTATACTCCATAACTTAGAGACTGGGTAACCAGGTCTGATTCAGACTGCCTTCTTAGGGCACTTTATTTCATTCTTGTAGCTCTTCCAAATAACCCTACACAATTCCAGCATCGGTCACATGACATTTCCTTCTTTAATTAGTTTAATTTTTGGGATAATTACTTGGGAATCACTGACAGGAAAGGACACATCCTATGCCATAGCAATCAAAAGACTGTGAAATATATTTTCATGTAAGCCAAGTCAGGCAATGTCTGAAAACATAATTATGGAGAATATTATTCTGGGAGTTATGGAGAAACACCTAAAGGACCACACAGTCATTGGCCACAGCCAGCATGGGTTTATGAGGGGAAACTCCTGCTTGACAAACTGAATTTCCTTCTATGACAAGGTAACCCACCCTAGCTGAACAAGGGAAGCCAGCTGATACATTCTTTTGGATTTCAGTAAAGCTTTTGATACTGCCTCTCACAGTATCCTTCTGGACACAGAACTGGATAAACAAATTATGGGATGGGTGAACAACTGGTCCACAAGTCAGGCACAAAGGGTTATAGTGAATGGAAGGACATCAGACTGGTGACCTGTCACTAGTGGGGCTCTATTTTCAGCCCTGTGCTCTCTAACCTCTTCACTAACAACTTGAACACAGGACTCAAAGGTACACTAGCTGAGTTTGCCAGTGACAGTCAGTTGAGAGGAGCTGTTGACTCCCTTGAGGTCAGAGAGGCCCTGCAGAGTGACCTTGAAAAATCAGAGGGCTGGGCAATCACCAACTGAATCAAGTTAAACAAGAGCAAGTCCCTGGTAGGAGGGAACCCTGGATGCATGAACAGACTGGGGAAGGAGAGGCTGGAAAGCAGTGCCAGGGAAAGGGACCTGGGGGTCCTGAGCAATGGCAAGCTGAACCTGAGTCAGCAGTGCCCTGGCAGCCAGGAGGGCCACCCATGTCCTGGGGCCATCAGGCACAGCATCCCCAGCTGGGCAAGGAAGGGGATTGTCCTGCTCTGGGGCAGCCTCACCTCGAGTGCTGGAGGCAGTTTGGGGCACTAAAGACATTAAGCTGTTAGAGAGTGTCCAAAGGAAGGCTGGGAGGACGGTGAAGGGTGTAAAGGAGAAGCCATAGGAGGAGTGGCTGAGGTCACTTGGTTTGTTCAGCCTGGAGGAGAGGAGACAGAAGGGAGACCTCATTGCAGTCTGTATCTTCCTGGAGAGGTGAAGCAGAAGTGCAGGCACTGACCTCTTCTCTCTGGTGACCAGAGACAGGACCCAAAGGAATGGCCTGAAGTTGTGTCAGGGGAGATTTAGGCTGGATTTTAGGAAAAGCTTCTTCACCCAGAGAGTGGCTGAACACCAGAACAGGTTTCTCAGACAAGTGGTCACAGTAACAAGCCTGACAAAGTTCAAGAAGTGTTTGGATAGTGCTCTCAGGCACATGATGTTATTCTTGGGGCTGTCCTGTGCAGGGCCAGAGCTGGACTTAAAGATCCTTGTGGGTCCCTTACAACCCAGGATATGCTATTATTCTATAATATGAACAATGTCAGCTTCTTTGTGTCAAGCTGTCTGGCAGTGTGGGAATAACTGAATGCCAGACTATCACTGCTGTAAATAAAGTAAGCAGCAGGTAAATACAAGACTATACTATATTTTAAATTTGGTTGATTAATCTTTTTCTTCTTTCATTTAATTGTCCAGTCTTTGTTAAGCAAGGCCTAATTTTAATTGTACTTCTGTTTTCCTGCTGATCTTTACTTTTAATTTTGAAAGAAATAAGCAAAGCTAAAATATATTATCATGCTGGAATGCAATTTTCTGTTGCTATGGGCAACAAAGCTCTGTTTACCTAATGGGTTGTTTTGCTACAAAGGGGAAAAATATCCCCTGGGGAGCAATAGAGATTGTGTTGTCTACTGTCACGTCTTATGACTAACAGAGGAAAGAGAAGCTTCCAGAGGTTTATGAGCTTCAGCTATCAGAAGGGGTTAATTTGGTCTCCATTCTCTTCTTTCCATCTTCCATTTCCTCACAATGAGCATATACAAGTTTCTTCTTGCACTGCAGCATGTTTTATCACAATGCTGAGTTGTCACTGAAAGCTTTACTGACTGGTATATTTTCCTATTATACTGTTTCTCTAAGAAGGTTATTAATGAGAACAGAGGATGGCACAATATTAATTCATGTGCATGACAACAATGAGAATGAGAACAGAAAAATCACATTGTCTTCCCATTGTCTTGAAAATGTGATGGGGAGAAGGAGGCCAAAAATAGCCTGAAATGTCCCATGACAATATGATAAGCAGAATGAGCAACAAGAAATCATACATTACACTTCATACTTCTCTTAAAGCCAACAGTGGCAGTGTTGTGAGGAGGTTACACACCAACCATTTGCTCTTAGGCTATGGCTGTGTGAGTAAGTGTGACTTACAGCAGCTTAGCAGCTTATGTCTTCACAGCTGTGCCACCTTTCTGGCCTTTTGACATGCTTTTAGCTCTCTCATTTATGAAATGGGATGTGTTTAGACTCTCTGAAAGCTGCACAGACCAGCCTGTTTTGCCCCACAAGTGGAAGGAATCAGGAGCAAGAACTGAGTCAGACCTGGAATTTCAGCTGACAATGGGCAACAGCTTCAACCACTGAGATTTCCTTTGCTTGGCTAGCAGCAAAATCATAGCTAGTATCAAGAACTAGATTTATCTGTTGCAATCACTGAAATAGCAGCAGAGATATCTACAAAGGGGCTTGCTGATATTTTAGTTACCCACTAAGTAAATCTGGGTCTTCACAGTAACTAGGTTTTGTCACTCCAGTCAGCAGTCTGTAGTTGCAGGTTTCCAGCTCTGCAGCTTGAGTGTAGAGCAGAACTAGAAATGTGCAGAAGCTACCTGACATGCCTGTGGGCTCTTTCAACCCAGGGAACTATAACTTAGGACACACTGTCTCATACCTTAATTCAGAACCATGAAAGTCCAGTGTTTTATTTGATCCATATCTGTGTAACCCAGTAAAATAGGATGTAGCAGCCTATAAACTGCTATATAACTTTAATTTTAAAATTTGCTTCTTTATTTTTAATATAGAAAAGTGATTTTTTTTCTTATTACTGTGCTTTCAATAAATTTTTGGAAGGATTCTCACTTTTTAACACCACTACTTCTTTGCTCTGGATTTCATGATGCCTTTTCTTCTGAGGACTATTAAAGTAATCATCTGTTTATTTTTCACAGTGGTTGCATGATAGAATTCTCATTATTTTTGTTGTGTTCATACTTCTCACAGAGAGTTAATGATTAACTGGCTAGTACAGAGAACAGAATGGAGGAAATCAATATTAAATCAGAGTAAAATAACCTGAGTAGCTCACAAAACCTGCAAAGGAAAGCAAACACTCAGATGACATGATGATGAATGCAGTTTAATGGCACAGAAAGAAGGCATGGCATATAGCTCCTTGCTCCACATTCCTATTTGCAGTGTTAAAATTTGCATTGCCTCCTGAAACTGGAGCACACTGCTGCTGCTGCAGAGGATGGTGTTCTCAGTCCTAGTCTGAAGGAGATGCTTCGTAGTTGCTACTGAGTTGAAAACCAACAGCTCCTCTAACCCCTTAAAATGAATGCTAATTTCTACTCTCTGTGTGTCCTCAGATCAGACCAGCTCCTAGAACACACACAAGCAGTTGGGATTCCAGCCTGGTCTCACTCTGAGGGCTCCAATAGGCAGAACTACAGATGGTTTGGCTGGGGCACACTGTCATGGTTCAAAACAACTTACAACAGGTAGGCACACATATCAAATAACAGCTATCAGGAATGATGTGGTGGTTTATGCTTGCTCTTTTCCAAAATGTGACTTTTATTCTTCTCTCAGATGTATCAAAATTGCTTAGTCTGGAACTGTTCACTTCCAGTGAGTCTTTGAAGTGTGTGCAGTCAGGATACTGCTGCCCACTGACAAGTGCAGCAGACACAGATTTCTGTGCTCTGAGAATTTGTTGCCAACACAGAGAGGCACTGTATTTTCCTCACAGTCTTACCAACTCCACGTCTTGTATGGATGTAGGAATTTTTTCATATAGGTCCTTACTGTAGAGCATGATTCTTCTGTATGTGATGCTTTTATGCTAAGGCTTTTGCTCAGAAAGAATTTTAAGTTATTTCCCTTCATGCATTAAAGATGAGACCTGTGATTCTTGCTTCATGAAAATCCAAGAGACTGACTCATGGAAGTTTTTCCAATTCAGCTGTGTAATGTCTGTTCCTTATGTCTCTGTGAGGGTTTCTTACACCTTTAGCACTGAGGATGACTCACCACATGAACACAGCTGGAGTGAGAAAAACCGTTACAGCTGGGGACAAAAAAAAGTAATTAAAAATTAGCTTTCCACCCTGCCCAGCTGCAGGGCTGTTCTGTGCTCCCATGGTATGCACAGCTACTTGTCAGGGCTTTTAACATGGCATGTGAGTGTGCTGGACATAACAGATTGTGACCTGTATAACAAGATCTGTGTCAGGGACCCGAGTGCAGAGACTGCCTCCACAGAAGTTTGGTTGGTGATGTCAGAGGTCAGCTCTGATGTGAAGCAGCCATATAAACTTGCTGGCTTGTTTAAAAAAGAGATCTATTGGCCCTTTCCCCAGGAGCTGCATTTGAGTTCAGAGCCTGCCCTTGTTTTTGCCTGAGTTACGTCAGACACACCTTGGTTTTGCTGAGCTTGACCCTGGCCTTCAGAGTTGACTTCCCAGACAGATCTTGAAATTGCTTCATTGCCATGGACTTCTCTGGCCATCTGGCCCATGGGCTGTGCACAGCTGCCATGCCCAGCCTGTGCTGCTCACCCCACTGAGGTGCAGTGGGACTGGCCTTGCTTGGTGAGGCCATGCCCTGTTGACAAAGGTAGCACATCCCCATCCCTTGCTGCTGCCTCTTGGTCTGCTCCCTTCCTCATGCTGCTCAAATCTGCAAGGAAAAGCATAGGGAAAAGCAAAAAAAGAAAAAGGAAGATATTTTTAAAATTAAATCCTGAACCACATGTACTGAAGATAACAGGGACCTGAAATGAGGACTGACATCCCACGTTTCAATACTATTTAGTTAAGGTGACAAATAACTACATAAAAATTTTAAATACTGTCCCATGCTGACTTTTTAGCTAATGATCAGAAGTCATGGAGCATGTTTGAGATAAAGTGATGCTTTCTGGAAAATGTCCCCAAATTATCAGGAGTAGCTAAAAATGTTATATATGTATATATTTAAGCTTTCCATTAAACTTTTCTTTCCATAACAGTGACTTTGACTTTTCCTCCATATCTTTAAAGTATTAATGGCGTATCAGAAGTCTTGCAATGAAGTGATAAAATTAATACTTTGAAGCATTTCCAAATCAACACTGACTTAAAAGGTGAGCACTGAATTTCTATCCCAAATCTGATCCAACAATGTTTCTCTCCACAAAAATCAGAAGGAAGATTAAAATGAGCGGTGCACTATAAGTGTGAACATATGCAAATATTAAATTTTCCTCAACAATAAGCACTTCTATATTTTATGTATTTATTTGTGCTATTTTTTAATGTAAATTTTAGCATCTGTGTATAAAAGTCAGCACATGTATAACTGATTTTGTTTTAACTATTTGTTCCATCCTGAACTTGATTCTGAGGATGAGAATCTGTTTGCCAAGATCAAAGAGAGAACCTTTCCTCTCCTATGACTACAAAAGAAAATTATGGAAAATAAATGTCTGGCTGTCAGATGGTTATTTCAGGTTCATCTATATTTTTCACAGACACTTTAAATTATTCTCATAGCTTTTCTGTTAACATTTGTATGCTATTTTTGCTTTTATTATTTCATTACTCTTATTATTAGCAATTGAATGCAACTCACAGTGAAAAAGAATGGTTTAAAAATCAATGGTTTAAAATCTGTTCTGAAAGACACCTCTAGCAGAGATGGTTGCACTAGATCATGTACTGTATGTAAACAAATTAAAAATATTAATTAAAAATAGTAAAACCCAACAAAAAATTCCAAAGAAAAGAAACATCACAATTAATTATATTTGTAGATTTAATATAATTTATTAATGTATAAAGAACATCTTTACAATGTGAAAAGAAA
>JACBWW010000596.1:0-28988 GCA_020086605.1 Lanius collurio | reverse complement strand
ACACCTACTTTTTCCTTTTATTTGTTGGGGTTTTTTTTTTTTTTTTTGCCCCTTCAAATCTGGATGCTCACAATTCTAGCAGCACAGGAAGCAGCAAAGCAGCATCTTCCCCACAGTCTGTTCTCCCCTCAGGAACCAGGGGTCTCATCTTTACACACCCATCTCTTCATGTCCCTGGGGACCAAGGGGCAACATTTCTCACCTTCCTTGCCCTCAACCTACTCTGCAGGTCCCACTGATGGCTGTAGCTGCCAAATCCCTGACAAACAATGCTAAAGGGGTTGACATTTGGCTTTCAGCAGGGAGGTTCACTGCTCAGGCAGCTGTTCCCATCTTTGGGGAAAAAGCAGCTACTGGATAGAAGCCATTTGCCTCTCTGATTCTAAACATTGGACAGAACACACTGGTCAGGAATAGACCAGTTTCAAGAGTATGCTCAGTGCTCTCTAACTGAAGAAAAAAATGTATTTTTAAAACAAAATTCTAAAATAAAATTAAAAGAAAAAGAAAAAAGAAAACTGGAAACTTGTTTATCTGAACTAAGAGGGCCCCAAAGACGCACTTCATTTACTGAAGAGGCAACCAACGATCATAAGTGAAGGTAAGAAGAACTAAAAGTTTGTGTGAAAACAGAGGGAACAAAGTCATCCTGAAGCCATGGTCCAGCCCACTTAAATGTGCCATCACCCCTTGCTATAGCATTTCTCTTAGCAAAGGCACATCTAAACCAACCACCACTCACCTCAGCTGAGGTTCCTCTTCAGAAGCCTGACACAGAGATGCCCTTTCTGCAGTCCTACCTCCAGCATCCCCATGCATGCACCACTCCCCCTCCTTTTCCTTCCCTATGCTTGTCCTTTTTAAACAATGAATTTTAAACTCCGTAGGGTTTTTTTTTAAATAACCCAGGTTTTCAATGCTGTTGAACACTCAGACATATTAGCAGACAAGAGAGACAGCCTCAGAAAAAAGGAATCTTTTTTTATGCCATTCTTTTTCCTTGCTAGATCTCATATCTGCATATTTGCACTGCACTGTTTCCTCTCTTCTAAAATCCAAGCAAACCCAGGGAGAGCAGACGGCTCTTAGAAATCCTAAGTGCTTCTTACATATTTCACTTGAACATTGCCCTCTGAGAGCCTGTGGGAGGTATTCAGAAAAGCAATCTTTGGTTTAGTGATGCTTGTCCCCTTTAGCTTGATCTATTGCTGACACAAAAAAAGAGACTCTTCCAAGGAGTGGGATGCAGAAGCTGGTATCTCTCTTGGGCAGTCAACTCCCTTTTGGAAGGGCCATCTTCTCTCCCCTGACTGTGAGAAGAGCAGGGAGAATGTTCTCTGGAGGATTTTACGTGCATTACCATCACTGAAGATCCTTCATAGCTACCACTACAGATGACTCCTCACTTAAATTTCCAGCCATACTCTCCTACACCTCCCTACCTAAATCCATCACTCAGCTGTTGGTCTCTAAATATAGCATGTTAACAACTATGAAAGGTGTCTCTAAATATATTTAGTTTACCTAAATGATACTTACTCATCAGTGTCACATGCAAGCCTGCTATTAATGGATAGCTTTCTACTAACAGAAAAATAAGAAACCTTTTCATAATGCAGTTAAGTTACAGAGGAGACAGGTAAACAAATATAATTAAGATTAGTTTGTGACAGAATCTGTCACTGATGGAGAATCTTTGCTGAAGCTTAGCAGCTCTTGTAAGCAAGATGTCCATGTTACAGAGTATTATAGTATGCTTTTAAAATTATATAATGAACTTACTAGCCTATAAGAGAAAGAAAGTATGTCTAAATCTACGATCAAAGTCTATTCTGTCTATTAAGTCACTAGCACCCATTCCCAGAGAACAGTTTCCCTATAGAAATTACTCCTAAAGAACTCCAGGTTCATAGAACATGGCAGAAAGTATCGGGTGTAAGTCCCTGTACAAACTGGATGAATTCCCCATGTACTCATTCCCAGTAGGATAACACATTTTCAAGCTGGATCTAAGAGCTCTCTCACAGTCATGTGTCAGTGCCAGGAAGAAGCACATTAAAGGACTGTAAAGCTAATAATAGAAGTCCTTTAAATAGGAGAGAGCTAATGAATTGCTGCAAGTATTATAAATGAGAAAGACCAGACAGCCACTGATTTACATGACAGCACCATGAGAACTGAGAGCAGTAAGAACACAGTACACAGATTCCTAAAAACAAGTGCTGTATAGAAGTTTCTTCATTTAGCCATATTTTATACTTGGAAAATTATGACAAACCCTGATTATAACAGTGCCTTTCTCCCACACCACTTTGAACAAAGTTCCTTTACTGCCCTTGATTTAAAGGTGAAATGTCATTGCATAAAACAGAAGATGGAAGTTTACTGAGCTCTTTGAGACAAAAAACAACAAAATGCATAATTTATTTTAATCTTTCTTCTGAAATATTCTAACAAGTCAGAAGATCCTCTCTCCTCCTCCTCCAGTGACAATCTTCCCATGAGAATTCCTCTCTAGCCTGAGTTATTCATCTGAGTAAAACCAGCTTTCACCATGTCTTTTAGCAATAAATTTTACTTTCCACACTTTCACAATAGCAAGTTCTGTGCCTTTGTTTTCCATCATGCCACACTTCCGTCCATATTTTTCATGTTTTGCAATAACACAATTTAAAAAAAAGGTTCATCCAGTTTCTTCCTGCTAGAAGAACCAAAAACAGCTCACACAGAAGTTGCCTCCAATTCTCCCTAAATAGAGGGAAGACCATAAGAACTCTCTAGCTTGGAGTGAATTTTTAAAAACTTCACACGAGCTACCAAAATATACTATAAATGCCACAGATAGCCTTAAAAATCCAAAGTGAAAAGGATGTATAAGGGAACTGCTGATCTTTAAGCAGGAAGAAGAATACCACAATCTGGTTGTTACTCTGCTGCCAGAATCCAGCACAACACAGTCCCTCTCTACTCCTACCACCCATTTACATCTCATTACAATAAAAGAAACACAGTACTTGGCAGAGGGGAACCTCTGGAGAAAAGAGTGCCTGCACCCAGAGGTTAGCCAAGGAGATATTTAAACTGACTTTGTGCAAGACCACAGTTTGTTTGCCTTCATTAAACCAGCACACAACTTAATGTATCTGTCTCACAAAACCTGTCAGATTAACTAAAATAATACCATTTTCTTAGAAAAGAAAACTTAATATTTAGAGTAAATATGGCACTTCTCTCAGCTATGATCTTGACCCCACATAAGTCACAGTATAGGAGGTTTTATCAATACCCTTATAGTCATTTTACAGCTATAGAGTTCATGGCTAGGTAAGGAGACAGACAGATATCCCACTGCTCCCAAACAGAAACTGGAAAAACTGTAAGAGGTACCCATGATATTCAAGCTTTACTGCAACCAATAACTTCAGGAGTTGGATTTAACAAGGTTGAGGTTTTGTTCTCGTTTATAACATCTCTAAATAAAAGAAGCTACAGTCACTGAAGATGCTTGGCCTTCAGTAGCTGTAGAAAAATCTGGCAGATTCTGGATGCTGGGCCAATGAAAACACACATCTGGACCTGCATTGTGAGGGAGAACTATTCTACCCTAACCAGGATGGTTTCTTCATTGTCAAGGTCACCTTTAGCCAAGGGGAAAGCACCACAATTTGTGACACGATTTTTCCTCTCTCTTTCTTTGTAGCCCCATGACACAAGCAGACCCCAGCCTCATCTCCAAGGAGCCCAGCTGCAGCTGTTACACACTTTCCATACCAAGGCATAATTTCACTTGTGCAAGAACAGGCAGAGGTAGGTTTGTTACAGCTAATGAAGCAGGGCAGCATGGGTCAGTCGTAGGAGTAACAAGAGCATAAATGCTGTGATTTTAGTCCTTGCCAAGGCTAGATGTTTGTGTTTCCAAAAGGCAAGCATGAGCACCTGCAAAGGCAGCAAACACCACACTGGCAAGCTTCCTGCACCTTGGGGCTCAGCTGCCCCAGTGCCATGTGCTCTAAACTAGTTTCAATACAGAAGCAATGAGGTTTGGGGAGGATATTGCTGTTTCTGCTTGCAATAAATAAAGTAATATTCAAGACTTTTGTCTTCAGGTAGTATTTTTCCAGGCACCTACTGAAAGAAAATAACAGTACCAAGTTTAAAAAAAAAAACAAACAAACAAAACAAAACAAACCCCTACCACCCAAAAAAACCCCAAACAAATAAAAATCACTGTTACCCTATGATTTTTCTGCAATCATAGTATTTTCAGGAACAAATCATAGTTATTAATTACATTACCCTTAAGTAATGCTAGCCTGGGCCCACCCCACCCCCTGACCATCCCAATGTTACCCTGATTAGCCAGGAGGCTGCCAGCCACCAAGGCAACACAAGACAAGAGCAATCAGTTTTATTTCTTTATTGAAAGAAAGTATACATGTATCCATATATACATATGATAATCTACAATTGCTAGTTTGTATTTAAAAGCAAGGGCTTTAGAGTCTGGGCAAGCACATGTAACACACCAGAAATGGGGTTTTTTACAGTCCCTGTAGAGACACAATATTTTAGATTTAAATGGTGAATTATAGGAAAAAACAAATCAAAAAAGATGAGGGAGGAATTCTTCTGTTTTCCAGATTCTTAGCTGATTTTTGACAGAATTTCATTCACCAATCAAAAAAAAACTGACAAAAAAATTTTCTCATCTACTTGTCAGAGGCAGGCAGGCAGCTCTTTTTGTTTGCAAGCACAAAAATATCAGAAGAGAAAACCAAAACACTTTTCTGGAAACCTGAAAGCTCAGTAAAGGAATTCAATGCTCAGATTTCAATCACCAATTTAAAAAACTGCACATTATTGAAGACAACTGCTCCTTCCAAACCACTGATATGCTCTCCTTCACCCAAATTCTTTTCACATATCCCATGCTCTGCACTTTGAAAATGCAACAGGCATGAGTCCAAATTGAAACTTGTTCAGAGCTAAAAATTATTTGTCCTCCCGTGCACTTTAGTGAGGTTTCAGTAAAGAATAAGTTCTAGGATACACTATTAAAATTGTTATTCACATAAAAGTTCTCCTGAAAATTGCTGTGGAACTTTTTTCTCTTCTCACCTCCAATAACACTTTAGAATATTTATTCTTTAACAATAATTATAAGAAACAGTAATAATTCTGTCCAAGGTTTAAAAAGAAAATGAGCATAAACTGTGAAATCAAGCTGGAAAGTAGTAAAATCAGCTTTAATGTCTTCCTATACATTTTTTCAGTGTTTCAAGCAAGCTGACTACTCAAACTCTGGTTCAGCCATCTATGTTTTCTCCAAGTTCTCCCTTTCAGTTTTCATGTTTCAGTATAAAATACCTAAGAATAGATGCAAAATGCTTACAGAAAGAAGTTATAACCAGCATAAATATCACTACAGTTCTAAACTTTCAATCAAAAATAATGAAAAAAAATCATAATGCAAAGGTTTTATTCTACTCATAGGCAAAGATATAGATGAGCAAGCTTCACTCCCATATTTCATCAAGGTTTTTTCAGTGGCACTGCTGAAATGGGACCCCTGGAACTCTCCAGCTGCTGACAGGCATTTTCATTCTTTTCTGAAAAGACATTCATGTGCATGGATGGAAAAGAACAAGCCATGTCGGACTTTGTACACTGAAAAACAATCTAGTTAAAAAAGCTGGAAGCAATGTTTCGCCATGTTACACACTACAACCTTATTTTCACATAGCAAATGGATTCTCCCCTTCTTCAGAAGATGCAACAGCACACAGAAAAACATTTTCTTCTTTCTCTCACTCCCATTAAACTATCCCCATCTAAAAAGATATTTTTGCTTGTGTTTTCAAGTACCACTCACTGTTATTAATGGCCCACAGCTAACCAAAGAAATGCATCAGCAAATATTGCTGTTCCCAATACTGAGAAAATCCATCCTCCATCATGTTCTGCAGTCTATCAAAAATTCATATTTCCATCAGCAAATAGTTTATAAAAGACAAAAAAATGCAATTATACATCTCATATCATCTCAAAGGACTTGACCTTCAGCCCTACATCACTGTTGATGCAAAGGACCCTACTTCCTTCCAGTACTAGACAGCTGCTTTCTCACATCTTTTGGTGAAGCCTCCAGAGGCTAATTATCTCTACTACATGTTTGTCAACACAGCTTTTAAAACTCTACACAATGCATCAGGTTCACAGAAGGAGAAATGTAATTGTTGGTGGTCACTGCAGAGCACAACAAAAGCCTGTTGAAGCTTTAATATACCCAGCCTTTATCCCAGGAAAGTTCATGCTCCTGAATTAAAGAGCTGGAACTCCACTCTGTGGAGTCTGGAAACCACCCAGCAGTGGGATGGGAATAAAGCTGATTAATTTCTTTCCCCCTCCCCCCCCCCCCCCCGCCGTTTTTTAAATAAAATCTATTCCCGTTTGTAAAATTACTGTGCTCAATCTTTATAAAGAAATGTTCTGCGTTGTAGATTTGTTATGGTTCAGCACTTTGGCTGAGACCAGAAATGAAATACAAGCACTGTAAACAACTGCACTTTAGCTCTGCCAGACAGTTATGAGGTATAGCTCATCAATATGGAAAAAAAAAAAAAAACACCAAAACCATTTGGCTCCAGAGGAGACTTTTGTTCACAGAATAAGTATTTAAAACTTGAGGGACTTGGACCCAACAACAACACACATCGTGTTTGTGTATATGCACATAAATATATAAAAGTAATCCTCACATACTTATTCATCTCTGAAGAACCTGGGTTTTGCTCCCAGGAATCCACATGAAAGTTAGAACCTTTTTTCTTCATTTGAAATGGCAATACACCAGAAGTCAGACAAAACACAACTTACAAACAGTACACAAGTTTCAGTCACAAATGCATGGTTCCTCTGGTTATGCCATCAGCCTTTACAGAGAAACCTTTTTTTGGATTTGTTATTTTTTTTCTCATTTAAAATTTTCTGTCTCTGCATCTTGCTGCTTTACTATAATAAGAAGTTCCCTGACTTCTTTTCCTTGAATCCATTATCCTCCTCATATGCAATTTTATTTCACATGAAGTCCTTGGAAAATAGGAGCAGAACAGCTGACTGCTGTTTCTACATCAAAGCCAATAGCATGGCTTTAGTCCTTTATTTGAAAGAGGCAATAAGAACCAAACTCACCTTGCATATAGCAGGTGCCCAGATCAAAGAAAAGCTTATGACAAGGACAATTCAAAAATCAGCTGGAAATCCATGACCTTGTACAAATTCCTAATAGTTTTGCAGCCTTCCTCTGCAAAGTTCAAATAAATGGTTTGAATAGATTTTCAGGAAAAGAAAAAAACCACTGTGAAGATTTCACAAATTCAGCTTTGCAGAACAGTGATTTCTTTGGTATAATAGCTACTTACTTTGAATAGGAATGGCTGCAAGACTAAGAAAAGCCAATTTCCACTTCATCATTTTCATATATTGCTTATTACTGCTTTCTAGTATCCCAGTAAAGGGGTTTGCAGTCGAAAATATTGATATATGTACTCTACAGGGCCCAAGAGAACATCAGTAATGGTATTCACACTAGTATGGTGCCACTTTAATTCAAAAGAGAATTATGTACAACATTTGTTTTCTGAGTCCAGCATCCCCTTATTAATTCCCCAGTTACCAAGATAGAGGACCAAAAAAAAAAAAAACCAAACAAACAACCCTACCACTATGTCCTCCTTAGACTATAATTACTTTTTTTTTATCCCTAGTTATTAAATTAGGAGCAAGGTAACAATTTCCTCATACTACTATCAAACTATAAAACCCCTGAAAGAGACTCCACCAGGAAACAGCATATGAAAAAGCTCTGAAAAAAACATGAGGAGGCTGATAACTAAGATACACAAAATTTTCACTCCTTAGCCTCACATTATACATTTAAAATATAGCTAATCATATACAAAACATTTTGCAAAATCTAAAAGTTTGGCAACCCACAAAATTTAGTGCAGTTTCATTTGACAAAGCACTTTCACATCAACTAAGTGCTCCCCCACATCACCTCTGCACTGCTTACATCTTTATAAAGTTGAAAATACCATCTCTAAATGGCACCAAGTCACTGAAGTCCAGTGAGGTGTTGTAGTGACCAGACACAGATATAAATATTACAGCTCAGATCACTGCAGACACAAAGGACTGAAGGAGGTGACACAAGATTATTTTACTGATGCTCCACCTTGGCTGGACCCTCTCTGCTCCCCACCTCAGTGCAAGTGCCAGCTGCTCCCACGATCTGCACTGGATGTCTCCATTGCCCCAGCCAGAAAAGGGTTCTCTGCTTCTGGCCAGCTGCTGACCATTAGCTTTTGAAGCAGAAGTGCTGCACACCACTGCTGTCCAGCAGTGCCATAGAGCCAGAGATTACAATGCTCTTGTGCCATTCACAGCCCCAAGACCCCTTGTTCCACACTCCTGAAGTTATTAACTGTAATGGGTACTTGAAGAAGTTTAATTAATAGCAAAAATATGCTAAAAACTCTTGGAAATCTTCTTTCTAAAATGACAGATGTGTATTAATTATCATGCTTCTAAGATTATATTAATTATATTAGCTCTCATGATATTATAGAATCACAGAGTAATAAATCCAGTACTGCCAAGTGCACCACTAAACCTTGCTCCTAAGCACCACAGCTATAGGTCTTCGAAATACCTCCACGGATGGTGACTACAGGCATTTCTCATTATATAGTTTCACTAAAATGGAGAAATCAAACTTGTCTGGCACCATAAACAGGCAGAAATTTTTCATGAACTGTTGTTTGTCTCACAATAAACAGTTTTCTCTTGTCCTCTTTTTCCTTTCATTTAGTTTTTGATATCAGGTGCTAAAATTAATTTCTTTTCATTTAGGGTATATGGCATCTCTTTTTTGTTTCTGAAACAGTACAGCCAGCTCCTGAAATATAGTCAGTTTTCTCAACCAATTGACAACTAGAGAATCCTACAGACTGCACCTAAGATGGTTAACAAGCAGTTTATCCAGATCTTCTTTAGAAATGAAAGGTTTATTATTCTACAAAGAGATTTTCAAAAGTGTATGCATAAACACACATGAGAAATGCACTGATTTATTTATGACCTTCCAATTAACTTTATGCCTTTTTCTCCAAGCTCAAAGCTAATCCTTAATATGGAAGTTGACATTTACATTTTCTGCATCTTAAATGTTGAGTGGGCAAAAGGCTAGCAAAAAGACTCACAAAAAAATCAGGACTGCTGAAGGATTTTCAAAGACTAAGAAAAATTTGACAAGGCCACCTGATCTGCAGCAAGGACTTTATCATCCTGTTGCTACTTTTTGCAATGCCTAAAGCCTCATCATCCCTTTTGATATCCATAAAGCATTAACTTCAATGAAGTCTTTTCACCAGCAAACAACTATTCAGTTTCTTGGAATCTCGATGCAAAAATACTGAGTCATAATTACCCTTTAATTTCACTCACAGCATTTTCCCTAACAGCTGCAGCATCCCCTTGAATGAAATCTGACTGATGTTTATTGCATATACGCAACCAAATACACAATCCAAAAGTTTAGTACAACTGCATCCATTCAAAGACCTTATACTTTCTTCACAGATTAATAATAACACTCTAAATCTGAAGAATTTACAATTCAAAATTATTCTTCATGATCTGAAAGGAAGATTTTTTTTCACCAAACACCAAAGTTCTTGCACAGAAGCAGCTGTCTTCAGACATCAAGCTACTTCTCTTTGCCTAAAAAATCCTGGAGAGTCACTGTATCTGTGAGAACAGCTGTGCAAAAAGGTATCTCATGACCACTTCCAAGCTGACCAACCAGTCACCAGGAAGGGCTGAGCTCAGTCCTTCCAAGAGCAGGAGCACCACTTTGAGCCTTTTTGCTCTCTGCAGCTCTCGGATGGGTGTGAAAACAACCAAAATCTTCCTGAATTACTACATCTTGAACTTGAAACGTAGCTTCAAATACAAAATCTATTAATAATCTCAACTTGTAATAGCTACCTTCTTGAACTAAATTTTAACTAGGAAAAAAGTGTAGATGGAAATATTCTGTAAATTACAATTTCCTTTTATTTTCCAGAGATATTTGTGGTTTTTATTGAACTAGAGCTTCTGAAAGCATCTGAGTTGCTAGGTATCCTCAACACCCCAGTAAAAGTTTTTTTCCCCCATCTGCAAAATGAGTAAGCAATCAACCAAATTTAGCAGAAGAGTGCTTTTTTTACCTCAGAGTCTGCCTTTCCATTGAGTGGACATCCATCAGAAGCAGGCATGATATTTGCATTTACAATGTAAACACCCCAACACTTTCACTTCCTGTGAAAGCACAATACTACAAATGGACAATTTCATAGGCATCAGCAGGGAAGTTACACTTTCCCGGAAAATGTTAACTCTGCTTTTCTTTCTCTGTCTTTTAATGTACTAGTTTACATCTCCCCTGGGACAGCTCACCCATATCCTCCAATAAATGGCTAATTCTTCTACTGCCACCCTGAAACAGCACAGGCATAACCATGCAGCCCCTTTGACATTTCTCCACCATCAAGTGAAAGGCTGCACTCACAGGTGGGGTGTGTCACAGATTATAACACACCCAGAGATTCTTTATGTTCTCTGATGAATCTGAATACTATAAATATTGATTGAGAACTGGCTGACAGCTCTCCTAGAAACAAATGTTTAAAATGTTTAGCAATGAAAGACGAACATGCAGAGTTGCCAAGAAGAGCTGCTGGAAGTGTTCAAGGCCAGGCTGAATGGAGCTCTGAGAAACCTGCTCTTGTGGGAGTTTTCTCTGCCCAGGGCAGGGGGGTTAGAAATAGCTGATCTTTAAGACCTCTTCCAACCCAAACCATTACATGATTCTATAAAACTTGATGTTAAGGCTTAATTGCAAAGTATTGCTCTAAGGTTAATTAAAATTTTAAACTTCCTTCACTATTTGGATTCTGGACAAGAAGCTAAGGCAAGCAAAAATGAAACATTTGCCTATGCAAAGCCAAGAACAACAATTTTAGAAAAGGAGCAGGACTTCAGTGGTGACATGACAAACAATGTATCACTTAGAAGTAAACAAAAGCATTAATCACCATATTTCAGAAAAACAAGGAGCTATCTTCTGGTACTGAAACTTAATTAACATTTAAGATAATACTGGGATTTGACTCCCAGTTTTCAAAAAAAGACTACAAAATGAGTTTATTTAATAATAAAATAATGTTTCAAAAATTCCAACACACAACTCCCAAACACTGACTTAACAGCATAAAATTCAGTGCAATCAAGACCTGCTGTGTATATGGGATAGGAAGAGGCTGTTTTAGGGAGTTGACCCTGGCTGGATGCCAGACACCCACCAAAACTGCTCTATCACTCCTCTGCAGGTGGACAGGGGAGAGAACCCATGTGACAAAGTTCATGGGTTGAGATAAAGGCAGAGAAACATCACTCACCAAATACCATCACAGGCAAAACATACTTGAATTGGAGATATAACTGATTTTCTTACTAATAAAATCAGAGGAGGATAATGAGAAGTAAAATAAATCTTAAAAATAATACCTTTACCTGCCCCTTCCCAGCTCTACCTTTGCCCCCCACAGGGGTGCAAGGAAAAGGGGAATGGGGGTTATGGTCAGTTCATCACAAATCATTCCTGATGCTCCCCAGGGAAGAGTTCTTCCCCTTCTCTAGTGTGAGGTTCCTCCAAAAGGAGACAGTTCTCCATTAACTTCTCCAGCCTGGGTAACTCTTCCATGCCGTGCGGACCTTCAGGCACATCCTGCTCCAGCATGGGTCCCCCACAGGCTCAAAAGCCCTACCAGAAAACCTGCTCTAGTGTGAGCTCCTCTCTCCATGGGTCTCCAATGGGGTGAGACATCCACCTGCTCCAGCATGGGTCTCCTCCACAGGCTGCAGGTGGGTCTCTGTAGCCCAGCTGATCCACCATGGGCTGCAGGAGAATTGCAACTCTGGTGCCTGGAGCAGCTCCTGCCCCTCCTTCACTGGCCACAGTTGTTCCTCTCTGTAGTGGTTTGATTCAGATCATCTCTTACTTGCTTATTTTACCTCTGTGACATAAGAATTAGGAGAAAACAAAACAGGCTCAAACTTAAAAGACTCTAAGAAGTTTATTAGCAGACCTAAAAGAAGGAAACAAAAGTTAGAATCAGATTAAACCTTTAGAACACTTTTCCTCCCCACACTTTCTCCATGCTGGATAATGTAGAAACAAGCCTTAAGATTTCAGCCAGTTTACCACCTTTGTAATCTTTTCAGTTCACAAAAAGAGAGAGGAGTCTCTGAGTCTTTCTTGCTGACCTTACGGAGACATTCCCACTAGAGACAACTCTCTTATGGGTTCAATATCACAGCAAAACAGCCGCCCGGGAGGTTTCTGCTTGCAGTGAGGAAAAAAAGAGTCCCTAACCTCCAATCACCGCTTTCCCACAGCTGCTTTTCGAGGATTTCAATCTGAGCTAACATGGGGTGTCAATTTAAGGCTGAGCTGTTCAGGAGCAAGGTCTTCTTTACTCATCTCTAGGAGCAATCTTCATCTCTAGGAACTGGGGTCATCTTCGCACTGACCCCTCCTGGTTCCTTTGTACAGTCGGTTCAAATCAGTGGATCAGTCCACATCAGAGGGTGGGACCATGCCCCCCACCCACTAGGCAGCCAAAGATTCTAAGTGTCAGTCCATACCAGAAGGTGGGACCCCTCCCCACCTACTAGGCAGAATCAACTTCGGGTGTCTTGCACACCCCTCCAGGTGAAGGTAAAACTGAGTCCAAACACTCTGGAGCCAAACCATATCAGAGGGTGGCACCCCTCCCCACCCACTGGACAGAATCAACTTTGGGTGTCTTGCACACCCCTCCAGGTGAAGGTAAAACTGAGTCCAAACACTGGAGCCAAAGGAATAAAGAGAGAAAATGCAGAGGCACCTTAGCTCCCAATTGCTCTACCCCCCTCCGATGCTCTATGAAATTACAGCAGGGACTCCAATAGTCCAGTTCATCCCCAAAGGGTTCTGCAACAGAATTTCAGCTTCCAAGTTTGAAGCATCTCCTCTTTCTTTTCCCTCAGGGTTTCAGCCCTTCCATCTTTACTGACTTACACCTTAGGGTGTCTCTTCATGTTCTTTCTGCTTTCTCTCTGGGAGAGGATCAGCATTTTCAGGCCCATCTGTTCTGAAGAAATCTTAACAGCACTAATAGGGTTAACCTCACCCATCCGCGGCTGGAACTTCTCTTATCTCTCGGTCCCATGATCTCTGCTGGGGGAGTTGGAGCTGAGCTCTGCCGTGGCGGTGAAGGGGGGGGCCGCTGCCAGCCCAGCTCTACCTGCATGGGGCAGGGCTGGGGGGGGGCCCAGATGGGACAGGCCCAAGGAGGGGCGGCTGCGTCCTGGGTCGGGCCAGGCCGAGCAGGGCCCGCCCGGCCCTGAGGGCCGCAGGCCCCGGAGGCCCAAGTTGCCTCCTTGATGGCCGGAAGTCCAGAGAGCTTTCCCGGGCTCTGTCTATCTTAAAATGTGATTCGCAGAGGCGTGTCAAACTCCTAAGTGGCTTAAAACCTGTCAGTAATCAAGCCAGACAATTGATTGGTTCTGATCAGAACCAGAAGGACCCTTTGCAAGAAAAACCCCTTCCGTGTCAAACCACAACACTCTCACATGTTCTCACTCTTCTCTGGCAATTACATCTATGCAATAACTTTTTTTTTTTCCTTTTTAAATCTGTTAACACAGGGGCATTACTATCACTCCTGACTGGCTCAGCTTTGGCCAGCAGCAAGTCCAACTTGGATCCACCAGAAATTGGCTCTGCCAGACACGAGGAAGCTTCTGGCAGCTTCTCACAGAAGCCACCCATGTAGCTCCCTGCCACCAGAACCTGGCCACTCAAACCAAATACAGCTGTCCAGCCCAGGAAGGATTAGTGCCTTTCAGCTTTTTAACCAGCATTGAAAATGGTGCCACATTTGTCTCCCCTCTCTCAAACAGTGGCATATGACAGAGCCTCCTGTTGTTCTGCTCTGTACCAAGGTACAAATACAGTCAAATCCAGGGCATCTGACAACCATGGGGGCAACAAAGCAATCCCATGGACCTTGATAATTCTGTAGGCTTCATGTCATGCCTCTTTCCAACATAGGCCCTTTCACTAGAAACTGATCACGTCTAGGGTTTCCAAAATTAGCTTCTGTAAAAAAGATGTTAGGGGACATTGTTCAAACAAATCTTTGTGGAACTGAGTAAGCTATGTTCTGCTCACATAATACTTTCATTCAAACATACAATCAAACCATGCCCTCTGGAAACCTATTTAACAGATCCATGGGAAACTCACAGGACGCATTTACCTAGCTCTGGAGCACACCTTACAGTCTTAGCATTCCAGATTTACTTTGATTTCAAGTGTCACTACAGTACACATACACAGAGCCCAATGCAAGATTGTTTTGCCTAATACAAAAAAAAACCCCAAACCAACTAAACAAAAATCAACAAAAACCAAGAAAACAATCAAAAAAAACCTCAACCAAACAAAACAAAAAGAAAACCACATTCCAGTACTGAAGTGCTATAGAGTCTTCATAAGCTTCTTGACCTTGCTTACTCCCTCTAATGATGACAGGGCCACCTGGTTTCTGCCATTCACCTGAGACCACTAATGCAATCAGGTTGCCCAAGGAAGCTCCTGCAGAACATGTCACTGCTTAAAGCAGTACATCATCCAAACAGAGCCAGTCAACCCCAAGATTAGCTGCATGCGAGTTCATGTTATTCCTCTAGGAACTTCTAAACCAGAATGTCCGTGGAAGAATGTCTGAGCAATCTGAAGGCACCGCCACTAACACAAACACTACACGTCTGTTTTGCACAGACAATTCAATACCAGCTCTAGATACATAGAGCATGTATTTATATACATAAATGACAGGTATACACACACATCTTTAAAGAAAAACACCACTATTTTGAGTATTTTCCCAGAGCAGCTCTCCTGAGGAAATACCACAGACTACTTTCACTACATAAGCAAGATCTCATAACCAGGAACACAAACTTTCATGGCAGCAGTTAACTTGTAAGACTTTTTATCCTATCTCTGGGAAAGACATGGGAAAAATAAATAAATAAAATAATAAATCACCATAAAAGTCCTGGAAAGAGTGCCTTCAAAATAAAAAAAAATTAAAAACAGAGCACGTGCATGCAGAGAAAGATAAGCAAATAACACCTCAAATGCATTTGTAACACAGGACTTCCCCAAATGTTTCAGACACCACTGAAGAGGAGCCCTGCTGAAATTTATTTCTGAAGGAATTTATTTCTGACATTCAGCTATATTAAGAGGTGGTCATTGTGTGTGTGTCTATTGCAAGGTCAAAGAGTTAAACCACTGAAAAAATCAGAATACCTTAAAAATTCCTTGGTTCTTATAACTCTCTTCATTGTGAGAACCATGCAAGACCAGATCTAGTGCACACAGAGCCTTACCTTTGTTTCTAAAATTAAGAAGTGATGCTTTTAAACATGCATAAGGCACTGCAAGATGACCCTGTGCTTCACCCAAAAGAGTGACTGTGACTCCCCCACACAGCCCCTCAGTGCATTAAGAAGAAAACTAGCAAGTTCAGTGAGCTCTGTTATTTTTAAAACAGTAAACAAAAATAATAAAAACAAAACATTCATAGTGAAATCTAATTCTTCTTAATAAATGTTCTGGTTTGTAAATGCTGGATCTAGGGAAGTTTCTCATTTACTATAGCTCGAAGCAATTTAAAGCTGCAGTGCCATAGGAGAGAGAAAGCGAAATGATACAGAGAATCATCATACCCTCGTCTATCTTCCAGAAAAATACAATCTAACCATCCTTAGATATAAAAACTTAATAAGTCACCTATGAAGATCTAAACTTTATTGTAAAAACTACATTAGTTTAATAGAATTCTGACCTGTGCTACGCAGCCATCCGAAATCTTGCCAATGATCTTTTCAACACCACCTTCAATAAACATAGTCAGCAAATAAATATCCAATAAACAGCAGTTTAAACAGCAGTCAGCTTAACCTTTCCCCTGTCTTTAAAAAATGCCAGACTCTTCAGTGTTTGCTCAAGACTCTTCTTTTACCAACATTCAATTTGAATGAGCCAGTGCAAATGCACTGCTCATCCCCTCACGAGAGGAGGACGCATTTATGTGAAACATGAGGAGAATGCCTAATGCTGAAACATTCTCTCTGCATCCTCAATGAGATTTTATTACAGGGCTCTCTTTCTTCTCCCCTGGCGTGTGTCAGCATGCCTGCAAGCATTCTACTTCTTTTATGTCCAGACACTATCTGTGCACTTCTATTTACGTTTGGTACACACACAGCCCCTCTATCACACGCGCTTTACGACCCCACTGGAGCTACTCAAAAAATAATCAAACCTATCCAAGTGATAATATGAAGCAATGACATAAAAAATATATTCTGCTAATAATCCATACAGCTAACTTTTTGGCTATTAGGAATGAGATTTAAAAGCTCTTTTGGCTTCCAAAAGCATTAAGGGCTTGAATTTTTAAATGTGCCTAAAGGTAAGTCTATTTTATAAACTAGCTCTGTGATCCTCAGAGAAAAGCCTGGCAGTTCAATTAAAGTACAAACAAGTTTTTAATTAAAAATAGTTATTTTGTCTGTTGTATCAGAGATCCATATGACAAAAATGTATAGTGTTTCAACTGGTCAACAAAATATTAAGAGTTAAAATCTGTATTAAAAAAAACCCAAACAAACAAGGAAAAAAACAAACAAAAACCTACAAGACCATAATGAAGTTCCTAGAGCCTGCAACTCTTTAAAGAGCATTACTAGTGCAACTGCAATTTTTTGTTAAAGAAGTATGACTTATGAGAAGAATGGCTTTTACCAAGATCTGTGAGTATCTTGGGCTGTGACAACTAGATTTACCCAGCTTTGATAAATAATAGATGAGCCTGGCAAACATTCAGTTTTTCTAGTCCTCCACCTACATGATTCTACAGTTCCTGCTGATACATTATTTATATTTCAGGAGCATTCTCCACGAGGTAATCTTCTTCTACACCAGTAGGAAAGAAGTCTCTGTTGCAAAGATCATTCTTTCCAAGACAGCAAGGAACTAAAAGTTATTATTTTAAAAATTCAGTTTCCAAGTCATAATAAAAATGCATGTTATAAGTAATGGGACAGAGAAGTTGCCACTGCAAGTGAAAATGTCTTTGAAATATTAAGTTCAAGAAAAGCACCATCTATGGCAATACCTTTCACTACTGCCTTTGATAAAATAATAAAAGCTCAATAAAATGAAATTTTAAAAATATAATTCATCTTGATGGGTTCTATATCTTCCTTGTTGTTCCCATTTCTTGGTTTTTCTTCATTCTTTCCACTACATAGTTAATATACATTCCTGTTAACACCATATTTGTCATTCTGTCACCATGCCTTTACTGAAATACTGTCTCTTATACCACTTATGCTGCAGGACTGACCCTCTGAATTTTCTGGAGTGTCTGACTATTTGGTTAGGGGCAGGGGAAAAGGGGACTTACACCACATATCTCCCCTCACTGTCCCAGACTGATCGTCCCCATCGCTCAGACTCACAGAGAAGGGATCCCCCCTAATGTAACCCCACAGGGCAGAGCAGGAGTTTCAGAAAGGTCTTGCACTGCCAGAAACTTGATTTTCACCACAGCTTCAATACAACAGTGCATGCTGAGGAGAGTTAGCATGAAAGTCATCAGGGGCTTTATGGGCTCATATGCCCAACTGCCAGTACCCCAGTGTGATAAAATTATTCTGTTTAAATTATTGATGATCCTTGAAGTTTATCTAGCTAGACTGTTGGTAATTTCAAAAGAGTAGAAAGACACACAGCTCCCACCAAATGTGTTTTAGAAAGCATTCAGCAGTGGAGTAAGATGATAAAAAGAAAATATTACAGAAATTTTTTTCAGAGTCTTCTTTTTCTATCTACTATTGCTGAAGCCATGCCATTATCTACTTATCCTTTTAGGGGATAAAAGAAGATGACATCATGGAAAACCAGCAATTTACCTTTTTTGGAATAACAGCAAGGAATATCATATCTTTCTGGTTAGTGCTCGATGCAATGTGCAGAGAAAGACAAAGGCACAGCAACCGCATGTCATAAAAATTATAAATTAGAGAACATAATTTTGAAAACTTAAGCTATGGCAAATCAATCCTCTCCAGAGAATTATATTAATTGTAAGTTACAGACATAAATATTACATTTCCAAATTGAGACACAAATATTCTACCAGCTATTCTTGAATGAACCAAGATTTAATTTTTCTACCTTCTGGCTTCGTCCTGACTGTTTAAGCAATACATGCTGATGTTGGCAAAGGCTGATATTAGGTTAATTAGTTATTCCTAAGATAGTCACATGCATAAGCGTTTGCTGAACCAGTCCAGCGCTTTCATTGGTAGCACATTGTTATCTTTTTTCCTCCCCTGTACATTGATTGTAGTTGCAGACCTGCAATGAAGAATGTATATGCAGAGTTGCTAATTCCACTTGTACTGTGCCTTCATACTCAAGGAAATGCTCACTTGATGGGGAGACAGAGCATTGAAGGCTTTTTAGGTAGCACAGAAACACTGATTTTTGCTCATTCAAAATTTAATCAATTATTAGTGATTTCCAGTATTAGCCAGTTTCATATTTGTACCTATTCAAAATAGCATGCTGCAATTATTACCTCTTCAAATATGGGGGAAGTTGTGGGGCTTTTGTTATGGAGGTTGGGTGAAAGCTTAAGGCATTCATTTATCAAACATTCTGTCCCTCCAAATCAACAGGAGGGACCAAACCAACCCACCCTCCACAAAAAAAACCAAAAACACACATACAAAAAAAGAAAAACAAGGAAAACAAACAAAACCCCAAAAACAACTCAGGAAAGAAAAGGATATTTTTATTGCCAATCTGAAATAGAAGGCAGGCAGATCAAAGAACATGCATTCCACCTGATGCCAATTAGATATATTGAAACCTACTGACTGCAATTCAACTTTATTTACATTACAGATATAGCGAGTAAGAGGGAAAAATCTAAGAGCTGAAAGAATGTCAACTACCTGGTAGTTCAATATTTGATTTGTTCATTTTTATTCTCAGCTATGAATTGATCCTCTTTCTTGTATGTCCCTCACTGGATAATTCCAGGAGAAGTAATAGGTGGTTTATATTCAGATCAAGGCTTCTCTAATTTTGCCTACTGAGGAAACTTGTCGTTTCAACTGCTTCACTTTTAGTCCCAACCAACACAGATGTGCAATAAGGAGGCAACGTGCAGAGACAGGGAACTGGAAGCACCACCCACGTGCATAATCCAGGACTTGTTCTCTTATGCCAAGCTCCATTTACACCATTTGAACCAAGTGAGTTAAAGCCTTAAAGTCCTCTTTTCTGCTATAACTCTCAATTGTAACTAAACCAGGGATTAAACCACATCAGGACTCTCAACTGCTGTCAGACCAGCTGTGCTGGTCCTTTGCAGAAGGCCCCAGATGTGTCCCAGTTTCATCTCAGGTCACATACCAACCCATGCACCAACAAGTAAGGTATTTATTACCGTGAATAAAGGGTATGTTCCTATTTGTACCAACCAAATATTCCACCTAACACAGCAGTTTCTGCAGGTTTGTCTGCAGAAACTCAAAAGATCATGCTGACTGCCAAGAGTCGCCATCCAGTTAACAAGGAAACAAACTCAAAGAATAAATGTACTGATGATTGATAAGAAACCTTGAAAACAGATATCGCTATCGGCAGTGGGGAAGAAAATTCAGATAATTTTCATGCTGCAGAGGAATACCCCAAAATATCAATTTTACACAGAGATTTGTAATTAGAAGATCACCAAATCACTGCTTAGTGGTGGAGCCACATGTAAACAAAGAGGTAATCTTGCACTTCTTCAAAAGGCAATACAAAGTATAACCTAAGACAGCAGAGAAATCTAAGGTCACAACTTTGTTGATCTAAATTAATCTGGTTAATTCTAATACAGCCAATAGAAGCTCACTATCTGGGGGAATACAGCTTTTTAGTTCTGATTTAGTATGGGGTGATTGTTTAAAAACATGAAGAATAGACTGCACAAACCAATGCAAGCTGGAATAATTGCAAGGGGACGTTTACAGCTCACATTGTGAGTTTAAGGACCAGAAATTTAAAAACTCAGCCACTAAAATACCACTGGATTCCAACAGGACCAAGAAATCTTGCTATAAAACACCACAGATTTTAACTTCCACACATTTTTTCCTATCAATAAAGAGAACTATTCAGAAAGTCACTCTACCACTGTCTAATCACACAAATCTTTGGAAGCCCTGTCATTCCACAAGACAATAATGCATTAACTCTATTTCTTCACTTTACCCAAGGTAAGAGTCCAAGAGAGATGAGAAGCTGGGTGTTAAGTAGTTATAAATCAACTGCAAAGCAAGAGATATGACATACTTGTTTCCTGTAATCTTGATTCATAAAGCTGCCAGCAGTGGAGCTACAATAATTCACATACACCAGGATTTTCCAGTCTAACATTGAGTAGCCTGAAACTTGATTCTTCTCCCTCTGGTCAGTAGTTGGGAGGGAGAGGGTGGTGTTTTGGATGGATTTTTTTGTTGTTGTTGTTTGCTTTTTTTGTTTTATTTTTTGGGCTTAGGGGTTTTTTTTTTTGTTGTTGTTGTTGTTGGTTTGGGGTTTTTTTAATTGCATATATAATTCACATAGCAAAATGTAACCTTTTTTTATTTCTAACTCAAGTTTATCTGGTCTCCTATCTCTTTGGAAAAAAATTTCAGGTATTTTATTCCAGAAAAACAAAATAACAGTCAAAATTCCATAAACAAAAGTTTCGAGGAAGTCCCACTCAGAAGGAGTGTTGGGGGTGTGAAGACACTGACAGGGATTTATGCACAGATACTTTTTTAACATCCATCTTGGATCTAATGTTAGAGGTTCATTACCACCCTGGACCACGAGCTTACCTGCACATTAGTAGTAACATAGAATGGGAGAGAAGATTTCCAAATCTGTCATCCTTACCTTGCTAGACCACTGTCCCCCACCTGTCTTTGAAAGGGAAGGGCCAGGAAGACACAACTGAGCCTATGGATTACATAAAGCACTCCAAGTAAATCCATCTGCCAATATACATACTAGAAATGTAATCAATAGTGGGGCTTGCATGTTTGCACAGCTGTTACAGACACTCACCACTGCTATTTTATCTGTATTTTTCAATAAAGTCTGTGACTCTTAAATCATTGCCTTCCTCTTCTCTTTCAATCTTGTTCTCCAATTTTCACTTATTTGCATCATTTCCCTTCACCTTTTATTTCCTTTGTTATTTAACAACTTTCTCCACCACTTCCACTAAGCTTTCCAACCTCTCCTTTTTCTATGTGATTTCTTCTTTTCCATCTTACTTTGTGGTCTCCTTATACTTTACTCTTTGCCAGCTTGACTTTTTTCTCTTTCCCTAATGTTCATAAGAACCAGATTTGTAGAATATCTCAATTTGAAAGGCACCCATAATGATTGAGTCCAATTCCCCTGTTCCTTGCAGGACTGCTTAGGACTTTGGACAATTCTCTCAGGCACATGGTGGGATTCTTGGGGTGTCTTAGGAGTTAGACTCGATGATCCTGATGGGTCCCTTCCAACTCAGCATATTCAGTGATTTTGTAATTCTAGGCTCACAGTGAATGTTCTGAGCACCAAGACATTAGAGGTGAAACACAGTAGCATAAAATTTCTTCTTGTGGAAAATTTAATTTCCTCTTATTAAGAGCCTAAGGATTTGTACCGTGACTGCCATGGCACTGTGGACTATCTCAATGCTGAACACACCAAATTCCTATTAGCAATCCTTCTTCTATAACTGACATACTAGTAGAGCTGGGCTGGCAGAGCCCACCCTTCACCGCCACAGCAGAGGTAAAACAAGTAAGTAAGAGACGATCTGAACTAAACCACTACACCTCTTGTGAATCAACCCACTCCAGCCCCATCCCTAACAGGGTTACAGTGCAGCAGCTCCCCAAGAGGCACTGGATTAATGGATGGTTACTGTCCACTTTGAGGTACAGAAGGCTGATCTCTGTCACCTTCAGTAGGTTATTAATGACATTATTCTTGGACCCAAAAATGTAGGACTGAAAGCTGATGTGGAACATTACCGGATTTTTTTGAGAGCCCATTTCATTGATTAAATGTACTCACAGCTATGAAGCTCTTTTCAATATTCAGCTTAATTATGTCTTTGCTGATACCTAAAAACCATTATTTCTTCAAATGCTTGTCATGGTCAGCCATCTAAATGTGTTTATTTTGCAAAACATGAATAAGTGATGCATCTGATCACAATGCAAGTGTTACGCAGCTTCACAACATTTTTTTTCTCTGGCATAATGAGCAAGCTCAGAATAGGCACTTGTCTGTTGGCACTGTCATCTTGTTAGAGAATTTCCATTCATTTAATAGCTCCAGGCTGGCAGCTAAAGCAATCATGAATGGCCAGAAAGCATCCATCCACCAAAGCCACAGACCTTTATTCAAGTTTAGACAATTCAAAGTACACTCCAGCTCTCCTGCTAAAAAGATTTGGGGTTTAAAGATTAAGATTGGTAGAGAAACTGAACCATCTGAAAACTAAAATCAGAAGAAATGGAAACTCATACATTTGGCCTGTCGTTTGCAACAGGCCATTGAGAAGGGCTGATGGCAGACCAGCACACAGTTACTTTCCACCCAGCATGTAAAAGCATCCCTGCTGCTATGAAAAGAGTTTTGCTCTCATATTTGCAAGTGTCACTACTAAGCATGAACACCTTTTCTTTTCTGATGCCAAAATGCTACTAAATTAAATCAGCAAAAATATCTTCTCTCCAGAGAGATAAAGAAGAGCACTTTCTCAGATGGGGTATATTCTGAAATACTCCATAGTCCATACTAACTCAGCAGTGGGCAACTAGGTTTGCTCCCTTCTAAGCACAAAATCAAGTGAAGTATTTCCCCTGTACCTCCTTGAGAAGACAGCCTGCTCTCTGGCTGTTTGAGATGACAGGAGCTTCCTCCACTTAGGATGAAAACCTCCAGTGGCCATCCTTTAATTTTCTACTTATCATTCAACAACTCAAGAAAAGTATGCACATAGTCTCTGCAAGCGGCTGAAGGAAAATCAGCTTCCTTTCTTGCCTCCTGGTGAGTCACAGCATGGCTGGAGATGTAAAAAAAAAAAAAAATTTCTTCTATTTAATCTATATTTTCTCCACATTTTCCTCAAGGCAATGGATCCTTTGGAAGTCTCTGAGCAATAGCAGTTCCCCTGCCCCTACTGCTACAGTGTTGTACAGTAACACAGAATTTGCCTAGTCTTCCTTAAAACAGGTGAAACTGCCAATTCACAGAAAATCAACAGCCTTTAGTACCTACAGGGAACTCAGGCAAAGCAAAGTGGGAGCTCAAAGCACTACTGAAATGTATGGACTGTGTGGGAATATATAAAAAACTAGGGAACAGGAGATAAATATAAACATTTCTGTTACTATGAAGGGCACATTATTAAAAATGCAATTAAGCAGGAAGTCACTTAAGAAGAGAATAATTCAGAAGAACATATTTGAGTACAAAATGCAATTAATTCAGACAGGAAATAAGAATTAAAAAGTAATTATTATGCTTGCAAAGGCAGAATAAATGCAACTGAATCACACTGTTCAGTGCCTTGTGGCTTGAGATCTTTGTTGCCTTGGGTTTTGTTTTTTTTTTTTTTTTTTTCTTTCTTTAGTTGTTGTTTTGGGTTGTTTTTTTTTTTAACTAGTAGATCCTCATACCCCCCCATACCCTCTCATATCAATCAAAAATAGTAATTAGAAAAGTTCCACTTCAGCATCCCCACATGCCTTAGGGTAACACCATATATAACGTCATGGAAATAGCAGGAAGAAAGCCAGCTATCAAATAATTGACTACTGCTCAAAGCACTTATGCTTAGGACATGGTCCTGGTTTCCTACAGGACAGAGACTTTCAGTAAAAGCCATTGTGCCAGAAACATAATTACACCAATTGATTTTTAAAGACTGGTTAAAAGCTATGGCCAGTGACAGACCAGGTAAGGCAAATGATCTGCATTCAGGGACTAAAACTGAATTTGCACTTGAAACACTTTGACCTCCGTCCCACAAGTGCTCCCAGCAGAGCTCCAGCAATGAATACTAAAGCCCTATTTCTCCTGCCTCTATTCAAGACTGCACATCAGCTCCTGCCTCCCTCTTTTACACCTAGAGACAGAAAAAAGATCTCTCCAGCCCTCAGTAAGAGCCCCCACAGTGTCAGCTATGAGGGCAGGAAAAAAAAAAAAAGACTCACTATCTTTTCCAACAGAAGCACATTTGGTAGCCTTCAAGAAGCAGATGGGGTAGTAGTGAATAGTAGTGCTATTTTAAATAGCATGCAGATGTCAGAAAATGACAAAAAGAAAAATATGCTAAAAAAGTGGTTAAAATGTCAAGTGCCTTTGTGCAAACCAGATTATACAGGGCATGGGGCAAACCACCAGCAGCAACACGTGAGCCTAAAATGCAGTAGCAGCAGCTGCTGACGAAGAGGAGCAGCAATGATGCTCACCAGCTACACACACACCTCAGGATTACTTCTTCAGACCTCTGCAACACTTCCAGCATAAATCTCATCCCAACGCAGTCCCACTTGCAGGGACTCTGGGTTTCTTTTTTACTGCAGCATATTAAACCAGAACATGCCATACATTTTGTTTTGGTTTTAATTTTTGTCAAAAGATACTAAACATGTAGGCCATCTCCTAAAGATAGCTGGTTCAGCACTAACAGTTCAACAAAAAACAGCTGGACCTACAGCACTTATGAACCTTGGAAATAATTTTACATGTTACTTTATACTAGATGCCCATATTAAGCCAATTTTCTTCAAGCAATGTTTTTGGAGATAGTTCTCTCTTCTTCCAAAAGCCCTAAAAATCTTTTGAAAGAGAATAATGACCTGGCTCTGACCAGACATAGTATAAAGTATTTCTGCAGGTCATTCCATTTTTAATTCACTTTGATGTTTGAGCCACTGTGGAGTCACTTTCATGATCTTTTACACAATTAAGTTTACAGAGAACACACATGCTAACCTTCTGCAGAAACTCAATTTAAAAACTAATTACCAATATGTTTTCCCACCAAAACCTGTAGTATAAAATAGTTCTTAGGTGGATCAGGGAAGTTAACAGATAATGTACTTATCTGGTCTAAAATAGAGCAAAGGTGTTAGCATGCTGGGAAACAAAGTTAAAGAAGTAAGGCCCAAAATTCAGAGTAATTCTGAAGAAGAGAACATTTGGAGAGGGATGGTTCTCTGTTAGTCACATTGTGAACAGAGAAAGACAAAATTCATTAAATAAATTATTCATTAGTATTTAACAACTTGGCACTGGATACAATATTTGTCTCTCGGCAAAAGAACAGTGCTATGAACCCATCCACTTGTAACTGCACTGCTGAAAAAGTTAATGCAATTTATTGACAGGTTAATTTATAGTATCACCTTAATTAAAAAAACATTATCTTATCACTTTCTGCCTGAAATGATACTGCAGCTGATTGGGAGCACTGTACCTACAGGCTAATGAATGATTTCAAGCAATTCAGTGTCCAATTAATACCAATATCAGGTTTGGGAAATTTTTCCTTGTCAAAGCAATGTCCCTATGTTAATCACACTTTTACTTAGTAGCAATAAAAAGTGTCAATCTTGCTGTTATCCTTCAAGTAAAAATGCAGATAATAAAATGATCAGGACCTGGAATTCACGTAACCAGAGTCAATTTTGTATCACTTTACGGTGTACAAAACAAGGTATGAAACTTTTCCTAGCCTGACTTCAAGAACAGAATGACAACAGAATACTAACTGAAGAAATGGGTAAGAGTCCCTTATGTTCAAGACACTGGAAGAGTAACACATCTACCTGAAGGATCCTGTCTGAAGCCAGCTTCATGATGGACCAAACTTTGGACAAAAAAGTTATTTCTTGGTGCCTTCTTCAAGAAGGTGGCTTTTAGTCTGACCTTTGCCATAAAAAAAGCAATTGAATAATTCACTGATTTTCAAGATTAGGTACAGCTGGAAGATTTGGGACAAGGCAACTTGGATTGTGTGGAAGAAGTATCCTTTGACTCATTAAAATCTCAGAACACGTGAGATGAGTGGACAAGCATTTACCTCCTGCCTGCTTATTAACACTGGATTTCGATTAATGGAGCATGATTTCTGAAGTATTGTTTTTTTCCCATAAAATGTTCATCACTAACTCTACTAGCTCTACAATACCATAAGTATACAATTAATATTAAAAAGAAACAAATAAAAAGAGAGGAAGTATAAAGTCCAGATCTGGCTTGGTGTTTTAATACCATGAACGTGGGGGGACTTCAGAGTGTCTCATCCACATATTATATGCAAGCTCTGTTATTCCTTAGGAAAGGGATAGTGGCACTTCCTTAAGGCATTCTTACAATGACACCAGGCAAGAGATGTTAATTTGGTGTACCAAATGGTCACTTGAGAACACAACAAGTACTCATTTCTGAGAGTGACTGATTCAGTAGTTAAGCTTTGTAGTTGCCAATATTTTTTTATTGGTCCTGGGCTCAACATTCACGGAATAAATTAATAAAGAAACTAGGAAAACAAAAAAGAAACTAAGAAAAAATAACAAATAAACAAGTACTACCTTTGCTGCATAACCATGCGATACTATCCTATATCTTTTCCCTTAATTTTGAGTGGCATTACCAACACCAATTTGAATCCAAACACTAGAAAGCTTCATAAAAATGCTACAATGACTGTACATATGCTCCTACCTGAAAATCCATAGAAAAAAAGCCAATAAAATCATACTTTTGCTTCTCACAAATGCTCAATTTTAATTAAATGTCATTACTCCAACTAGATCACACTTCATCTTTCTTTCAGAAGCCAGGCAGAAAATCTATGCTTCTGCCTCCTTTTAAGAGAGTTTTAACCATATTTCCAGGTTTCCATACGCCTTTTACTTACAAAATTTCCTACGCTTCCCTATAAACTACAGCAATTTTAACCCACCCATGTAGCAGCTCTATGGAACTGTTGCCAAGCCAATAAATTAACAGATTCTCGGGCTGGTCACGCAAGGTAATTCTTTTCTGATTGTTTTATCAACAGACAGCAGTCCCCTCTCGCATCTGAAGCTCAAACTCAGCTTCTGATCTCTATTATTGTGCCATTGACTACCAAAGAGTTTTAATACAAAGAAACAGTATTTAAAAAACTTCTAACACTTAGGTCCCCAAGATTATCAAAATTTATTCTTTTCCTCCACTGTAATGGGTCTGTGCTGCATATTTAAAGGTTCAGGATTCTCATTTTGCCAACAGTGTACCTAGAAGACACTCAGAGTTCCAAACCACTTTTCAGACTGAAAAAAAGAAAGGGTGGGTTGCTTTTCAAGTTAGTATTTTGAAAGTGAATCCAATTCTCTGTCAAAAAGGACCTTTAAGATACATGGGTAAAAGCCAAACTCTGTGCATCATGAGCAGATGCATTCAGCCTTCTGCTTCTACTAAGCCCAAAGGAGCTCCCAATCCAACCTATTTTCACTGTCTCGCACCTCTCTCTTCCTGCCATAAGTATCTCCCTCTGCCCCATGGGTCAAATCTGGATGCTCTTTCCCAAGTTGTACAGGCTCTATTCTTTCCCACCCACTTCTGTTCCCAATGCCTTTCTCTCCTGCACTGTGTGTGTGTCTTTGAGCACAAGCAAGAGATAACTGAAAGAACAAATAAATGCAATGTAACATTTGTCTCATTCTACTGTAACTAAAGAAAGGAACTCTTTACTGCGGGCATATGAGCTGATATCCTAATAGGGACAGCTGCAAACACTGAATGTTGTCAGAAAGCTGGTGATTGTCTAATGAAAATATCAGCATAAACCTACTGCTATGCCAGCTATTCCTACCCTTGAATATGTACCTCCTTTCCCAGAGATGGGGATCACTTTTTTGATACAATAATGTGCATTGGATAAATTAAGCAGTTGCCTGAAGGCCACTAGAAATGCTCAGTCTTGAGATACCAAAGAAAATTATGACATAAGTTGAATTATTTATTAAAGCTACAATAAAAATATTTTGGAAAGTTATGGCCATGCTTGATAAACTAGTAATGACTACACAAAACTAGAATTGCCTGACCAAAATCTCACTTAATTTTAAATGAAGCACTTTGAAAAAGTGGAAATGAATGACATGAACTCAATGGAGTTGCTCTGATACCTCTTGGGGAACAAACCCCTCTGGGTTTACTCATATTCCCACTCTTAAAATAAGGTTTTCAGTTTAACTCAGGACATTGCTCCTCCCTTGTTTTCTTGGAAGACATGCACTGAAGCTGACCAAGTAACACGAAATATTAAAACGCCTCTTCTGTTCAAAATTGCTATCTCCTACCCCTCTTACTTACAAAGAGAGAAAAGTTATCCTTTATAAAGGTTTCCTAGGACAAACAATTTCACACCATTTTTTCCCTTCCGATAAATTCTTCTGGCTATTTTCTTCTTTCAAAGCTCCGTTACACAAATTCAACTATATATATCACTAAGATCCATCAACAGCAATTGTAAAAAGTTTCATTATCATAATAGCATATTAGGGCTTTGTCCCTTGGAAAGACTGACCAAAAACAGTCATCATTTCCTTTTCCCCAGCAAAGTAGACTCTTGATGGAACAGCTAAGTCTTTTTTCCAAACAAAGCATTCAGAATTCTGGGTGTTTGGTTTTGGTCAGTTTTTTT
>JACBWW010000595.1:0-29013 GCA_020086605.1 Lanius collurio | reverse complement strand
ACTCCAGTGCCTCCCATGCTGTATCAGCCTGAAAGCTGCTCCATTTTCTCCTTTTCTGGCATTAGGAAGAAGCAATCTCTTGAAGGAACATTTTGGATATCCTTATATTTTTCCTAGACTTCCTTTCTTCGTGGAAGCAACCTGACCCTTGGGTTTATATTTCTCTACTAACACAAAAAATTACTCAGCTCAAAGGAAATTTCAAAATGATTACTAGTATGATTGGTATTGATGAAGCAGTAATAGTATTTCTGCTTCACAAAATGCATGCATTAATTCATTTCTGGCTCCAAGAACTGTGCTGCTAAAAAATTTAGCTGAAGTTTTATTGAGAGGTTTTTATGACTGACAAAATGTGTATTTCATATAGTCAGGGTGTTTCTGTCACAAATCCTGAATATTTTACTGCCAATATTCAATCTTTCAGAAAAATTAGTTCCATAAAAACAGTCATAAAACAACAGTAAAAGGAATTTGTCTTTACATGAAAATATATATCTTGAAACAAATAGTTTTAAGCAAGGAAGAGATTTACGAAAGCATTGCTTGACTCATCATACAATTTCTTCTTTTTAATTATAACTGTCAGACTCTAAGAACATGAGACTTCATTTTGCTTAAATACGAATTTTATAAGTATGAAAAAGGATTAAGAGAAAATAAAGACATTTCAACTGTTTACTATGAAAAATTTCTTGAACTGATAATCTTGGTGATTAATGAACTGAACAACTAAATTTTGTTTCTAGGGTTTGGGGGTTTTTTACAGACTGACAACTGTTAGCTGTCACTTTGAGGCACTGCAAAGTTACATATGGCAGCTGTTCATTAAGAAGATGATTAAAAAAAAAAAAACACTTGCAGCACTTTCTTTTTCAATGTGTCCCCATTTAAAGTATTTTGCAATTCATTGCCAAAGAGAGCTATAGGCATTATAAATATTAAAAATTTTCATGCTTCTCAGAAACTGAAGGGTGAAACGATGCTGTCTTTATGTACCAATTCAAGAAGTAAAACTCCCATAGTTTTTCATATAACACTAATCTATTACATACCAACATTCTGTGGTGTCTTACATTTCTAACAAAAGCAAGATATATAAAACTTTTTAAATGTATTTGCCTTGGTTAAGTCACAGAATCACAGACTTCTGGAATGGCTTAGGTCAGATGAGACTTTAAAAACCATCCCAACAATGGGAATTCCTTCATTAGATCAGTTTTCTAAAAGCCTCACTCAGTCTGGTCTTGAACACTTCATGTGTTCAAGTGTTTTATAAGTTATATTTTATAAAATTATATTTTGATGAAGAAAAATTAATTGTTGTGCATTCAAGTAAAATGGACATCTCTGTCAAAGAAGGATTCAGGTATTCAATCCACCCATACAAGTACCAAGTGGTGTTGGATGTATCTGACCAGTCAGCTGGTAAATTGACAGCTCTTCTGCCAAAATATACCATCTTCAGCAAAAGGAATCTGCAGTTTGCATGAAGACAAGGTCAATTCATATTCAGTGAATCATATTCAGAGTGGTGTTATGGCCACTGTGACCAAGAGAACACATCTGACTGTTCTTGGATCAGCATTGTGATACTTGTGGTAGCAGTACAGGGCTGTTCCCCTGGAAAGCTGAACTCAATCTGTATCTGGAGTTATGTAGTTATGGCTCCTATATAAGTGCACATTTTCTGCTTCTTCATATACAAGGAATAATCCCTGAAACACATAGCTGAAATGAAGAAAAATAATAAAACCAAAACAGCAAAAGAAAAAAAAAGCATTGTCTCAAAAAAGTATTTTCTCCTTTTGATATATTCTTCATTCTGAAGAGATCTAACTGAAAAATATATTTCTCTTTTCTTCTGCACATATTAATTTCAACATTGCTTGAAAAATTTCATTTCAAATTCTAGTTCTGTGAAATAATAATGGTCCTTTTTGTATGCTAGATTTCCAGTCCTGGTAATTTTAAATTGTCTCTTCACAGTGATAGAGCAGCAATGGGATGATTCTAATGTGAACTTTCCTATTTCCTTTTCTCCTTTCTTATTAATGAAACAGTAGTTTAGAGTGTGACACATTTTTGAGAAGCCAGAGCTCTTGGTTTCAATTCCTCCTGTGAAAGGTGAGGTGTGATTGTGAGAGAGCTCAGGGCTCTCACACCCCTGAGTGATAAAAAAGTCATTCCTGTTCTACAATCTAGAACTTCCAGATTAGGTGGACAAAAAAAAATAATAAAAAACAAGAAACTGTGAAGCTCTGTAAAGAGAGTA
This sequence comes from Lanius collurio, assembly GCA_020086605.1. Lineage (NCBI taxonomy): Eukaryota > Metazoa > Chordata > Aves > Passeriformes > Laniidae > Lanius > Lanius collurio. The sequence goes on along the minus strand of JACBWW010000595.1, from coordinate 26,738 downwards.
CCATCTGTTTTAAGGTAGCACTGACTAAAATTCCTGTTTCTGTGTTTGCTCCTTGCTCAGGAACTAGAGCCAGCCTTGCAGGGATTTCTGTGTCCTGATGGATTCTCTGCTGCACTGAACAGACAATACTGGAAACCATCAATTGCCAAGAGTAAGAGCTTGAAAGAAGGGCCTGTTATGAACACAGGGTTGTTTTCTTTCTCTTGTGCAGGTGAATGGAAATAGTTGACTGCAAAACCTCTGCAAGATGTTTGATAATTGAATAGGAAAACCTGCAAAGTCCTTGTGAAAAACAATGTCTTTCTAGGCCCCCTTTAAGTGTAATGTGCTTTTAAGTACAGCAACCACAATTAGCAGAGCAGGCTGACAAGATTTCTGGACTCTTCATATTCACTTTACCCTGTGTAACCCCTCAGGATCAGCCAGAAAAGGGAGAGCAACTTCCTCCCCCCTTACAGGAACTGCTGCTGTAACATCACAGCAAAAATGAGGCAATCTCAGAGCTCAACCTTGTTTCAAAGTGGAAACTCATTTCACTTATTTGGACATTCTCATCTCCCTGTGTAAGATTCATAAACAATGTGCTGTGGAATATTTGCCTTTCTGTCTTTCCTGACCCTGCAATCTGGCCATAATTTCTGAACACAGATGCCTGCAAGCACACAAACACCCCATGAAGCTTTTCCTCAAAAAAATGAGTTGGGTTCAAGAGGCCTTGAAGGACTTTGGCATTTGAACTTTTAGAAAGATGAGGACCTAGAAAATGAGAACTGACATGCATATCAGTCATCCAGTTTTTTAATATAAATCTTTCATACAGATGAAAGTGACACCAAGCTTTGCTGCAAAAGTAATGACATCTTATAATTTATTTTCTTGAGGGAAAAAGACAGTATTCTCCCAGGTGAAAACTGGGAAGACATTGTTGTGCTTTTTGTTTCCTGCTAGTCATATTTAAATGATTCCCCATTCAGCACCTGTGTCTGAAGCTCCTTTCACTCTCTTTTGAGGAACCTGGGACCTAACTCTTTAATAAACTTTGGTGATCTCATAACAAATGCAAAGATATTGCCATCCAAAGCCTAGAGCTACTTCAGAGGGAAGTAAAGACCCCTCTGACTGGTATCTAAAATGCTTAACAGCTGTTAATTTCTATGGCAGTTTGGCACATCAACAACCTTAAAACTTTGCTTTGTTTTTACTACGTTAAAATGTCTGACTGAATTCTCTTTTATCTCTGTAATTTTTCATTACAGTGTTTTAGTTTTATGTCCTATGTCTATTTTGTGTCATTAGTGAATGTTTTAAGACTTATAGTGTAGGCTATATTATTTAAATAAAGCCAGCAGAGTACTCTGTAAAAGGTGGTGACTTTTGTACCATCCCACCTTACACAGACCATACCTCCTCCACTTTAATGCCACCAAGTTATTTTAAGACAATGTGCATACATTAAATTAATCACCTTAATTGCAAACAAATTTAAAATATTTTCAAGCTTAATTTCTACAAGTGAGAGTATTTAAGGCATCAACAGGAGTTTTTGTTGTTTTTTAAATAGCTACACAAATTGAAGGAAACATTTCTAAAAGAAGGTGATAATGTTTCCCTGTTCTTGCTTCAGGCACATAAATGTTATTTCCTCTGCAATGTCATGTATTGACCATCTGAATCTTGATAAATCAGAAGATAGATTGCAGTGGAGCTCTATGTATTTAAGTATCAAGCTGATCCATAACTTTCACAGCAACCAAAAGCCATTTCTTGTCAGTGCTGTCCAGAATATATCCTGACAGTTCAGTGGGAGTTTCAGTGCCATTTATTTTCAAATCAATACTCAATTACTAAGAGGAAGATTCACTCCCTTGCCCATTTTCAAGATGAAATTATGGACTAGAGCAATAACACTTAGTCAAGGCAAGCCACTGTCCATTAACTCATGATGCTACCAAAAAGCCATCCAGACACTTTATTAAAGCTCAGTCTTTTTTCAGCTTTTAATTAATCATTGTGAAAAAGGCCTTTCACATTGTGACTGATGACCAGAAAAAACAATTTTCTCCTAACTGCCTTTTAATTTCAACTCTGGGAGTGCTCATTGACTGAATCTCGCAACAACCCATCAATGCTAGTTTTTAATGTGTTTTCTCCTTTGTTATTGAGAAGAATGGAGTGGCAATGAGGCTTTGTGCTCCTCTTCATAACTCAAGTAATTGATTCAGTAAATGCCTCACATTTGCTAGTGGATAAAAAGTGCTGTCAATGTAGATAGTAGGTACTATATAAATTACTCCATTAACAGGAAATAAAGCTATTTACAATTTTTTAAAGTGTAAAGTGTAAGTGGCTTTAAAAAAAAAGAAAGAAGTACTACTTCTTACATGTCTGTATGGGCTTTTTTTTTTCTGTAAATACTAGTAATAGGATATAAAGGATCAGGAAAAGATTAGCAGACTAAGGCTGCCATCCTGCAGCGCTGTGAGGAGCCTATTGCAAACTATTCTTCTTGAAGAAGCTGAACACTAAAGCAACTCTTGTGGAAAAACTCAAAGTACTCCTCAATTGGAGTGGTCACGTAGCATAAAAATTGCTTTTCTTTTTGGTTATTTTGCACACTGGACACTGGAGGATAAGAAATGAAAGAGACTTTGCTGAGAAAAGAAAAAAAAATTAATTATAAGCAAAGAGATCCTTTGTGTGTTTGCAGAAGCAAAGCATTCACTGAAACTACTTTGTGTCTTGCAGAAATAGAATTTTCCTCTACATTTGACAGTGATTTCCAGGAAATGCATACCTGGTAAGGTAGTGCTCTCATCAAAGAATGGCAGAGAGAATATAATGCTACAGGTAGATACATTTTATATATTATTGCTGTCCTAGAACAATAATGGATACTGGGACAAGTTTCATCTTTACATATTTTATATAAATATTTATATATTTAAGTAAGCCTATGTTTTGTACTCACTTGCAAATAAAAATTTACTCAATTCACAGATGTTCACAAATGGCAATGTAATAAAATATATTACTTTAATATCAGGAATAATACAATAATAATGGAATAGATAGCTGCAGCATCAGATATGACTGTTCTAAGACCATACTTTAAAAATTAGATACCTTCCTAACTTTGAAACTTTTTAAATTTTCCTTAATATATTCCTTCAGAAATCCTTGTTTGAAGGTAGGTGTGCTGATTAAAGACCAATTGCATTGCAAATTATGAAACATGCCACAACAAAGTGTTTTATCAAAACAATTCAGGTTGATGAACCTTGACATGGCCTGTACATGAAAAAAAAAAACATAAACATGACAACAGTTTAAGAGTCTTGGTCTCATTTAGAAAGGATAATCTGAAGGTATTTTCCAACTCATAAGGCACATTCATTTTCTGGCCTTGTGAAAGTGAAAGGGAAAGAGCTATTTTATCAGTGCTCAGTAGAAGAAGGACTGGAAATACAGGAAAGATTCACAGAAATTAAAATAATGACTGTCTGTTTGCAAGGACTCAAACAATTGAGAGCCCTTTCTGAATCAGAAGGAGGGACATCCATGGACTGCAATGGGACATGGATAAAATACAAAAAGTCCCCCTATGTATGGATTTGTATTGAACACTTAATCCCTGGTCTTTGTTAATCAGCAGTTCCAGCTTACTATACCTTTTTTTTTTTTGTAAAGATTAATAAAATTAGCTATTAGCCAAGCTATTTCCAGCAAGATTTTTTGCTGGAAAAAATAATATATGTGTTTAGTAGAGTCTTCATGACCCTAGAGCAGGTTCAACAGGGAAGCTGTGGTTCCACACAGCTGGTAGGACAAGGCCAGGGCTTTTAACACCTGATCTAGTTGAACATGTCTCTGCCCATGGCATGGGGATTGCACAAGATAATCTTTAAGTCCCTCCCAGCCCAAACCATTCCATGATCCTGTGGTTCTCTTTTATTACCAGAAGCTCTAAATTTCAGCAATATTTCTCCTAATTTCATGTACATCAAAATATAACAGATTTTCTCTCAAAATCCACTTTTTTTACAGTTTAGTTCTACTATTCATAACAAACTGAGTATAGTTTCTCAGACCTTCCCAGGCTGAAAGTATTAAATGAATGGACCTTTTGAACCCTCCATGTAGGAAAATCACAGAACAGACTTGTGTGTTTGGTTATCATTACAGTGCCCTGCTCTAAACTTTGGATAAAATCTTCTGGCTTCATGATTCTCTCATTTACAACAGAAAACAAAAGACATTCCCATGCCCTTAATGTTGCATGTGGAAGTATTCAGTATATTGTGTGTAGCCATTTCAGATTCATTCTCCCAGTGTGGAATAAGGCAGTTGAATGAGATTTTTCCAGATGTAGTTAATTTTATGAAGCCACATTATGCAGCTCCAGAATGAGCCTACCAAGGATGGGTCAGCTTTTGTGATGTCTCAGGTGGTGCTGGGACTCTCACAGAGCTTGTGTGTGCAGGCAGGGCTGGATTCTGCATTTGGTGAGATCACTGGTACCCATTATGCACCAGTACCCTTAGAAACATCTGTGAGGAATTCATCTAAAGCTGTATTCACACAATTATTCCTGAGTTACCATGGCAATTCTCAAGAGAATCTCTGAAAAGGATAACATTGCTGAAGTGAACTCGGATACCTTATCCTGAATTGTGAAGTTTAGAGGTCACAAGTTCCCTACCAAGCATCAGATTTAAAAAGCTTTCTCTGAACAGGAGAATCAACATTGTGTTCAGTACCAAGGAATGTTAGAGACTAAAATATTTTGTCTGTCTTTGTTAACAAGAATCTTCATTGTTCAATCTCTACCCTGCTTTACAGGTACATACATTAAAGTAAAGAACATACTCCTAAAGTTGTATTTTATTGTCAAATTCTTTGAATAAAGTAGACAAAACCGAACCTCTGCATTGAATAACAGTTGGTGTATAAACCAAAATTACTAGCTGTCAAGGTGATTATTACATGTTCCTTTTCACTGTGTCTTACTCTCCAACACTAATTGAAGTATCACTAAATCACTGTTTTGTGCCATTTCACAGAATCACAGAATAGTTGTGGCTGGAGGGTATCTCAAGAGGTCCTTCAGCCCAAGCCTCTGCTCAGAGCAGGACCACCCAAAGCAGTTTATTTATGGCTGTGTCTCACTGGTTTTGAATGTTTCCAAGGCTTGAGACTTCACACCCTTTCTGGGTAACCCATTTGAAGATTTGACCACACTTACAGTGAGAAGTTTTTTCATATGTTTTTAATGTCCAACAGGAATCCCAAATTGTTTTCTATTAAGTTGCTTTCCAGCCAGTCAGCCCACAGCCTACCCTGCTGCATGGGATTATTCTTCCCAAGGTGAAGAAGGACTTTTGTATTTCCCTTTGCTGAATTTAGTGATCCCTGTCAGCCCATGCCAATGTCCCTCTGAATGGCAGCACAACCACCTGGTCCATCTCCCATTTTATCCCCTTTGGCATAGCCCTCAAACCTGCACTCAGCTTCATCACCCAAGCCATTAATGAAGATGTAAACCAGTGCTGGCCCCCAGTATTGACCTTTGAGTGTTCCACTTGTTATAAATGAAATGTCAATTTCACCGAATTAATAATTTGGGCGAGCCAAATTATTAATATAAAACAAATAAAATTTATTTTAATCAAATTGACAATCAAAATCAGCCACTATAAAGGAAAGCAGGGCCAAGCCCAGGTTCTTGACTCTGGGTGACACATACACAGCTCTGACCACCAGCAGTTCAGAGAGGTAAGTGCACACCTTTGAGATGTTTGAGTCCAGTTTTTATACTGTTTTTCTTGCTCCTGGCTATGAAATCCTTTGTCCTTTTCATTCTTGATGATCCTCTGGCCCAGTGCTCAGTGGTCCATTTAGATGTTGATGTGTCCAAGGATTCTCTTTGTGCTCTGGTTGATGGTTTCCAGTAACTCATCCCAACCTATGATGATCTTTCCAAATCCTTATATGATTAAAATGAAGTGTCTCGAGCAATAGGTCCATTCATCAGCAATGTCCAAGCAGCAGCAGATCCTATCTCTTACTTCTTTCAGATGGAAAAAGATTCTTGTTGGGTAAGATGAAATCATAGTAGGTTGATGGGTCTGAGGTCATCTCCCCTGAGCTTGCCTGCACTTCTTATGTTAATTAGTACCTTCCTTGGGCAAGATGTCAGGAGACTTGCCAAGGTGTACTCTGAACACAACTAAGTTTAAACATATATACAATTTACAAGATATAGTTCACATTTTGGATTCCACATTAATAACTTATTCCATTTATGGTATTTTAATTTCTTATGAATTTTGACCTATCTATAACACACTGGTTCCTGGCATCCAGGTAGACTTCATGCCCCTGATCAACCCTCAAGATCCAGCTGTTCAGGCATTTCTCAGTCCCTTCCATTGTTCATTTACCAACTCAGCACTTCATTAAATTTTGTCAATAAAGACATTATCAGAGACAGTGTTGAAAGCCTTACCAAAATCAAGAAAAACAAAAGCCACTGCTCTTCCATTATCCACCAAGGCAGTGTTTTTATTGAAGAAAATTCTATGGTCTGTCATAGAATCATAGATTTTTTTAAGTTGGGAAAAACCTCTAAGATCATCAAGCCCAAACAACGGTGAGGTGTGATTTCCCCTTTGTGAAACTATTCTGACAACTCCCAGTCATCACTTCCCCTTTATACATTTTGGAATTGTATTCAAAATTTTTCATTCCAGTCTCATGGTAGGCTGACCAGCCCAGAGTTTCCCTATCTTCCTTCTTGCCCATGTTGAAAGCAGGCAGGACATTTGTTTTATTCCAGTCTTTGGGAACCCTCCCCAATTGCCATGACTTTTTTAAGCCAATTAAAAATGGCTTTCAGTGACATTGGCCCACAGTTTCACTACTTGCTGTAGATAGTTTATACTGTTGTTGAGGAAGGCCATGAACCTTTTCTCTCTTGCAAAATAGAGATGGATAATTACCAATATTGTCTAGTCTTTATTACCTTACACATAAACATATTTTAAATTATACCGTAATTTTCACTATGTTAATCTTAAAATATCAATGTGGAAAAATCTGTTTTATGAAAACTACAGAAGAGTTTGATACATCATGTATTTAACAGCTAGACTGAATCAAAGTGTATAATAATCTCTTGGATTTGGAAAATTTTTAAAATCCTTTCACATAAGAAATTTAATTAAATTCTAATAAATATTTTTGCAGAAGGTCAGATGTAACAAGACCTTATTTATGTATTTTCAAGAATATAGGAATTAAATGTGTTAGGGTTTGTTTTCAGAACCTTTTGAGCATTGCTCAGAGATCACTCGAGTGTCACATTTACCTTGGAAACCCCTGACAAAACTCCACACTGGGTTACATCCCCATCTTTCTTGGCTTTTGGTCTGGTGATAAGGCAGAATTTATGACAGAAATTATAGATTATGTAGATCTTCCCTAGCTGAGCTCCTCTCAGGGCAGTGCATGCTGTCTTACCATGCACTTCCACCAGCCAGCTCTGCCTCCAGCTGTCTGCTGTGCTCAGGGACAGCAGAGTTAACCCAGAGTGTGTCTTCATCAGCAGTCACTGTTTTACAGGTTCTAAATGAAAAGACTAATTTTTAACCCATCAGAATTGAGAATGATAGAACTATTTTAGGTATTATTTTCAATTAGATAATGAAAAGCTACCCATGTCACCCTTACAAGTCAATTCTAAACTATGTTTTTAAACAAACTTTGTGTCATCAAATTTGCCATAGAAGATATTAGTGGATTAGTGCTACATGGAGTGGACACTTCTTAGCCATTTTAATGCTTTATCTTTTCAAAGCTTGTTTTAGCTGTGTTTTGAGACACAGTTAAAATGATAGCACAGTTGATTAATTACTGATGACTGCATATTGTAGACAATTAACTTTCAAACAGCTACATTTGAGAGCAGGTTACTCTAACTAATGAAACAGAGGAACAGATATGTAGTATAGAACATACATCTCAAATGTGGAGGTAGAATAAACTGATTTTAGGTCATCAAAGACAGGTAATTGAGTACAAAGATGAGACAAAATTATTGTCAGACATACATTTATATTTTAACCAGTATCTATGACATCTAGCCCCTGTCTTTTGAAGGAATTATCTCATCTAAATCTGATGTAAAGGCTAGATTACCTTTATATCTGTCATCCCTGAGAAATGTTTGTCTCACTTGTTCTTGAAGGTTTCCAAGGAGGCAGACTACTTAAACTTTTAATGCAATCTATTCCAGTCATTAAATATCCATTCCATCAGGCAGTATTTCTTCTTGTCTAAATTTGAATTTGGTTTGCAGTTTAAGTACCAGCAATACTTCTTGCCTTCTGCAGTGAGGATGTAGAAAACAAATTGATTTTAGCATTTTCCATTTCCATATTTGAAAAGAGATAGGATTCAGCACATTTACAGGGTGCCATCTACATGGGCATTGCCATGTGTGATGTTATGTCAGCTCTCATTAGAGTTAATTATAAAGTGTGATTCCTTGGACAATACAGAATGCTCATGTGGGAATGCCAGATATGACAGGTTCTGCCATGCCTTCCTCAGCTGGAGGCAGGACAGGTCAGAGCTTTTAGAATAGTCCTGATTTCCCAGGCTTGGTTGATTGATTTAGGCCCTTAACCAATATGATTACCAATAGAGTAAAGGGAGAGCTGCATTGGTAAAGAGTAGTGTTAATTAAACCTGTAAATAAATAAGAAGTCCAGTATAATGTTCTCTTAACCTTTTAAACCCATCTAAACAGCAGATGTTGTGTCTGTGGATGGCACAGAGAACATCAAGTTGAGCAAACCAGGACTGTTAATTCTCTAAGCTTAGCAAAGAAATCTTGCTGAGTTGTGAGACAATCTTTCATTGTCTATCATCTCTGAGTAACTAAAATGAATTCCACATGGTGCCATTTACTAAACTAACAGTTAAACATAACCTATGAACTTGAATCTCAACACTAAGATTGGGAAAACTAATCACATTAGTAATTTTAGCACTGTGCAATAGGAAATGCTCTGATATTGGCAATGTAGAACACTGAATATTAAAAAAAAAAATCAAAGAAATAAAAAATAGCTTGAAACTTAAAAAATTCTGGAGATAAATGACTCTTCTATAATGAATTTTAGAATTAATTTAGGGAAAAAATTATGTTAGTTTGACTCTTAGTTTGAAGTGATATAAAACTTAGAGAAACTATAAAGGTTTCAAAATTATTGGTTCCATAAATTGCCTTATTTATTTGATAGTTTTGAAGATCTGTGTCAAAATTTGACATATACATATCTTTAAAACATGATATTGAAATAAATTCACATTTAGTGCAAGTCTGCTATCTCTCTAAATTCTTAACAATATTTTTTATATGATATATTGGGTTTCAATAACACTATATTATTTTTGAGTTTCAGCAGTGTCACATTAACATAAAAAAAACCACAACATAATTTATAATAGAGTAGAATAAAAGTTTGCATTTTTAGAATTTTATAGAAGAGAACATTTTAAATCCATGGAAATTACTTATGGCCTTTTCAAAACTCTCCCTTTCCACGGATCTTTCCCATGAATGTCAAAAATCATATATGTTGATCTACATTGCTGTCATTGTGAATTTACTCTATTTCTAAGAGTTTGTCTCCTTTCAAGGTTCCATTGCCTAATAAAATCTGACTTGCTAGTTTAGCAGCATGTGCTCTCACTGAGGAGCCAATATCCAAGAACTGTGAGAACAGGCTGATTAAATTAAGCAGGAATCTGTTGTTACATAAGCAACAAGAGCAAGATACCACTACTTTACACAGACTTTGTTAGACTCTTACAGGAGATTACAACAAAGTGTGAAAAACTCTGTTTTGAATAAACAACTTCCCCAGATAATTTCTTCATCCAGCCTGTGCCCATCATGCACAGCACAAGGTGTTTATTTATCTGAAGCTGCTTCCCATAGAACCTCCCAGAGTTGTGTTTAGGTGCTAATTTTAAACCCTGGATTGTAAAGACAAGCTAACAAGAAGGATTTGGGTTGTGGCTGTTCAGCTGCCATGAATACAGAACAGCACAGGTCACTGGTAACCAGCTGAACTCTGCTGCTCAAAGGACAGAATAAAATAAACAGTGCTGATGCTGCTGACTTCCCTCATTGGAAATAATGGTGCAGTTGGTGTCAAGGCATTATTTTAAATATCAAGCAGACTGCAATCTCTGTGAGGCATAAAGGTCAGGAAATGCAGAAAATGTATTCCATGTTCTACCTATTTTAGCATAAGATTTTGTAAAAATAATTCTACAGAAAATCACCTTAAGCAGAATGAAAAAGGAAAGTAGATCTACATGGTGACATCTTCTCCAAAAGTGAGCTACTTTTTTTTTCTACTTTTAAGAAGATTATTTACCAAGAATATACAAATTTAGGAAATATTAACAGTGCTGAAAATGTAAAATATATCAGTCTTAAATATTATAAACTTCCAAATAAAATGAAACACAAGTGTTGCCTTTTACCTCTGCTTTTAGTTAATTACATTAAAATGCTATGACTCAAAATCATGTATATCTGTAAGGATTTGATTTTGATGGGATTAAGATTTCAAATTATGGGAATCAATAAACTTCTTCTGACTGTCACTGCACGTAAAGTGACAGATTTTTGGATAAGAAAGTCTGTCCCAGAAGACATGACTTTAGCTTTTCGTACAGGGAGTGTAGAAAAATGGAGTTTGATTCTTCCTTTCTCACTTTCCAGACAAAGGAAGAAATGCAGGGACACTTTCACCTTTGAGATTATTATTTCAGCTTCTGGGTGTCCCTCTAAGACTGGAGGCAATGTTTATTCAGAAATGAATGCTCATGTGGGAAAGATCACCACCTCTCAAGTTAACCCAGAGTAAATGGAAGAGTGTGAATTCGTTACTGTATGGTAGAAATTTCAGAATCACAGGGAAAATATTTAAAAATAATATTATTTCTGAGACAGACAATCCCTCAAAAATCTATGCTCAATGAACTTTTGATGATCATGATGTCAACATGCAAAAATAATCAAGCTCTCACAACAGCTTCAACTCCCTTGCAGCCCAAGGCAGCTAAAATACACTCCTGAGGTAGACCCTTCATTACTGGGTTGCAGACCCTTCATTACTGGATTTTAGACCCTTCATTACTGGGTTGCAGACCCTTCATTACTGGATTGCAGACCCTTCATTAGTGGGTTGCAGACCCTTCATTACTGGATTGCAGACCCAAACTGGTTTTCTGCTTTTTACAGCATGATGGATCTTTCCCTCTTTTGTACCTAAGGGCCTGAAGGGAATTAGAGATGTCCAGGGATTTTCTCAGCCTGTTGCTGGGGAAACACACTTGAAGTCATGTAAACTGTCACAGAAAACAAATCTGAATCTCCCCCTCTTAATTGATTCAATTAAATTGCTGCAAATAGAGAGAATTCCACCAATTTCTTCATGGAAAGGCCACTCTGGTCTTAGCCTCTGGTTTGAATATAGAAAGGATCTTTGAGCACAAAGAGGTGAGGGGAACTCCACGTTTTCCTTCATGCAGAGACCTGCTAGGAGACATCCATGCCAATTTACCTCATGCTTCCTGCTCTAGGCAGATCATTTTTAATTTGGGTCACTCTTGGACTGGCAGATGAAAGGCCACATCTTCCTATACATTACAGAAAACCAAAACTTGGGCCTGCCTACTGCTCTGAATGTTCATCATCTAAATCAAAAATGCCATAACACGATACTTAACTTTTCTGACATTTAATGTTAAGTCAGAGAGAAAAACATATGGTGAGGGACTATTTTAAACTAATTCTTTTGTATATTATGTTTATTTTTCCACTTCTTTTAGATGAAAATCTTTCTTTCAGAGATATAATATTAGCAAGATGAAAAAGAAACCAGTTAAATTTAAAATTAAGTGAATTTCTTTGTGTTTAGCTTTCCATAAATACAGAGGATAACTTGCAGCTCACAGGATGCTAAAATAAAAAAAAAAAAAAAAAACCCAAAAAAACCCACGGATACTGAAAATTCATGAATCAAAATGTATGAGCTGGAATACAAGGAGGCATGTTTATTCCAAGTAAAGAATTTATTATATGAGACTGATGTCCAATTAAATAAAACACCCATAAAGTTTGAAATTGCTCTGCTTAATACTTACCACCCCCTGCACAGTGAATTGTTTAAATATGTCAGGACAGAATAAGCTATTAAATATTTATTAGTAAATTCAATCATGGCAAATTATTTCCCCCTCATTCAGCGTATAATAGTACAGCAATCAAGCTTCTTTTGTTTCACAGTAATCACTGCATCAACAATCTATAATCATATATAAAGCTTTGGAAAAATTAGAGGAGCACAGAAAGAGACATCTTTTTTGGTAACTAGTTCCCCTTCATTTCTTCTGAACAATTAAAATACCCATATACATTAAGAAGATGGAACACTCTGAGACACAGGTCTCTGGTAGCAGGCATTGGAAACTGCATTACATTTGCTTGTTTTACTTTGTGGGTGGAAGTAAATTTATTATTTTTCTTTATGAATAAACTGCCAACACGCTAAAAGAGTTTTTAATGTTGTTTATTCTTCCTCAAAAGTGAGATTGACTACATGGTTTAGAAAGAACTTCAGGTTTCTTTACATTTTTTTTCTTCAATAGAATAAATCTTAGAAAAGATTTTGCTTAACTTCAGAAAGCCACAAATTCTTTTGGAAAAATAATTTGCCTAAAAGCAGCACAGAGTTTTAGGTCACAGAGAGCTGAATATCTGAAAGCCAGAGAAAGACAGAAGTTGGTATTTACTATCCCATTACTGAGCTGAATTAGCTTCTCATCTTGAGCCAGCAAAAAGCCAAAAATGCTTTGAACACCAGGTGTTTCAGGTACTCCTTAGATGCCAACACATGGCCAAACATAAAGGGGGCTACAAAAGAGATAATATTAATATTAATGCTAAGAATAATGCTAATAACAACAATAGCATCAAAAATATAATTAGAGATCAACAAAAACCAACAACAACAATATGATTTGTACTCCCTGGACAAGTAGAATTTGTGAAGAAATTTTTACCATGAAAAGTATGTTATCCTTTCCTTAATAAACAGTTTGTGAAAAGAACTCCTTTAATATGGTTATGGTTAAGTGAGCTGTAAAATGTGACATATCTCCCTTGTAAGGTGATTTACTTGCTTCTCTGATACTTGCTTTTCAGATTTCTCCTCGATTTGCTACTTTTTTTGTATCTGGTCAAAATTCATATTTTAAGTTTCTGAAGGCAAGGAGTGTCTTTTTAGCATCTGTCACACTGGGGTCTGGATTGGTATTAGTAGGTGAAATAGTAATTCAAAGAAATAATCTTTTTTTTCAGGAGTTAATCTCTGGAGTTGCTCATCATAACTTTGTTCCATCATAGAAGCTGAAGCACAGAGGATGGGAATTTTCCCATTTTCCTGTGTAAAAGTCAATATTCAAGGAGAAGATTGTGAAACATTTAGGATATCTCCATTGTTGTGGACTTACCTTGAAAGGTACCTGAAAAAGCAAAACCTTACAAGGTTGTTATTCAGCAGTATAAGTAAAATGAGATGTGTTAAACTAACCTAGTGTAAAAACTAACTGGTTTTTACAGTTCACCTTTCTTTGGCCATGTAATTTGTTCAGCTCCCTTTTCATGGTACTACAACTTCATGCAAAGCAGATTTAAGAATTTTGATAGAGTAGCAACAAAACAACTAAACAAGGCCAAGATTACATTTTGTCACACTGTTTTTCAGAAAACTGAGTTTTATTCACATTCAATCTTTCTTCTTCTCATTTTCTAGTCAACAGCCTGGTTTTACCACTTGAAATACTGGAGCACATCTTTTGCATAATACCCCTGTCCATAAACCTTTATAATAAGAATGAATTATTTTAAATACGTGAAAGAGCAAAGGAGAACTTACATTGGGACTAATTAAGCAAATGAACAGTGAGTAATTCCAGGCTCAGTTGGAATAGCAGGCTGGACATGGGCACTTCCATCTTACCTCAGTACCTGAGAATCATCCCAGCTGTGTTTCCACTCTCAGCATTTTAAACTAAATATTTCTGCTCCTAACACAGCTGCAGTTCAGGTTACTTCTACTACTACAAATATTTTTAAATCTCTCCAGCTCAGCTCTCAACTACACGATGGAAGATGATAGCAAATACCCAATTCCACTCATATCTAAGTATTCCCATTTTAATTAAATGTCTTGGGCAACTGTGGCTTCAAACAAACATTTTTTTCTTGTTTTCCCAGTTGATTAAAATATTCATAATGTATAAAATATCTGAAGAAAATCTTTAAAACTATATGAATTTAAGCCATAAGATATCCCAGCCAGCCTCATGCATATCCTGGATCTCTAAAGGGTCTCAAGGAGAACTCCAAAATTCCACCGTAAAAATAAGCAGTTATTGTTGTAAGTCTTGTTTATAACAATAAAGACTTTTTTTTCAAGCAGTGTCCACTTCAGTCTCTTAAATAATTTTCCATCTCTTAAGATTAGCTAGAGGGTTTATGTTTTTTTGAATTATTTTTAATTATGGGTTTAGAAGAAAAATAAAGAATAATAGCAAAATAGAATTTTATTGGGAACCAAAAAAGCCTCCCATGAGTAATTGAGTGCCTTTATTCAGTTCAAGGGTGAAGTAAAAGACATTAAAACTCTGGGAGATCAACACTGCAGTTTTGTTCACACAGACTCATTGAGCCTCAGGCTCACTGTTCTTATAGGCACTTCCAACCCTGCTCAGTTTGTGGTTTTTTTAGTTAATTTAACAGATGTGCATAGCTTGCAATCATGATTTTGTATTTATTGTACTTTTTAATAGTCTGGAAAGAAATTAAATGATGGTGGGTCACTCCATCCTTAGGCAAGTTAGATACAAATTTGACTATCTGAAAAAATGGTATTTTTTCTATTAGCAAACCCAAAATTGCAAATGTTTCTTCTTGACATTCTTCTTCTGCCCCTTTCAAAACTATGCAATGTTCAGGAAAAGATTGACTTTTTTGCACCATATTTCAGATTTTAAACCATTCTCACTTTTTTGCAAGAAAGGAAAATCAAAACTTTTTTTACTGAGCAGTTCTCTACACAAGCAGGGGATGTTCAATCTTATTAGTGTTCAAATCCTGTTAAAGCACAGAGAAGGGTTTCCTGCAGAAATGAAACACTACATGTTTTTCCTTCAGACAAGGCCAAGCCTTGTCAGTATTTGTTAGTTGTCCTCATTGGGATGCTGTGTATTTTTAGTTTTGCTCTAGTAAAAAACAGTATGTATCTCCAAGGCATATTTTTGTCAGGATATTCTGATTTTTGGAGCCAGAGTATTCCAGTGGTCTTCTATCCTCTGGCTGCAAACTATCCAGCAGTCTCTTTTAAAACCAGCAGTACCACTATCCCACATCTTAAAACCTTTGACACTTGAAATATATTTGTGAAGCTTCAAAGCATCCAAGCAAATGCAAAGTGAATATAAAAAAGGCATCTCATAAAATCTCTTTTTTGACATATACCAGGGTCATCATCTATTCAAAAACCAAGAAAGCAAAATAAATCAACATCATGATTTAAAATGATGGCTTATGTCATTTAACAGAAACATAGGAGCAAAGCAGTATCTCTGTCCATGTAACCATCAGTGGGCATTAAAGGAATGTGCTTCCTTGGAAATGCATTTCTATTGATCTAAATGTCAGAGTGTGTCAATTAATAACTCATTTCATCCTTAAATTTTTTCACTAAAACACGTGCTGTAAATTAGACATACAGGCATATCCAGGAGAGCCTCTTTACTAAATCACTGACTGCTAACTAATGACTTTAGCAAATTAAAATTGTGTAAAAGAGGAAAAAAACCCCAAATTACACAGCAGTTCCATAGTTTGTCATTCTTTCCTGATCCAGCCTTTAAACATTTCTTTAACTGATGAGGCATTTGAGGCAGGAGCAGAGCTGATATCGAGGCCAGTCAGGCTGGACGTGGCAGCACCCATCCATCCTGGCAGAAAGCTGCAGGGCTCTGCCCACATCCTGCTTCCAGCAGCTCTGCCTCCCTGTGCCTCCTCTGACTCTGCCCTGTGCCCACCATCTTCTCCTGAGTTCCCATTTCCAGCCTATCAGTTTATAAATTCTTACTCCAAGGTCTCTTCTCCTCCCTCTTTCATGCCGTTTTTAAGGCTTAGAGAAAAGTCATTTGATGGCCAATATAAAAACTGCTGAAAAGAGGGGCACAGGGAGAGAAAGCTTCTCCTGGCCCTCCTAGGGGGCACAGCCAGCTCTGTTATGGTGCAACCTCCAGTGAGACTTGAGGGAAACAAGAGGAGGAGGAAGGGCTGTGAGTAACCTTGTCTGGGGTCCTCTAATCTCGGTTGCATTTGAGTATCATTTGAAGAGAGACACCCTGGCTTTGTCACTGAACCACAAATGACTGCAGATGGATGGAGTTTTCGTGGTGATAAACAGGAATGAGTGTTATGTGAATGGCAGTTCCTTCTACAGCTTTTGTGATTTCACCAAAAACAATTGGGAACTATTTGTCATCAGCATTGCAAATAGAGGATAAATGTTGAGAGATTATCTGATTTAACCTTCCCTGTTAAAGCAGGTTCACTGTGGGTTCACATGTTCTCAAACCATTGCTGGCAGAAGATTATCTAACTTCTTTTTAGAAATCTGCTATTCATGTTCCATGACATTCCTCAATAATCTGTTCCAGTTCTTTAGTCTTTTCATAACTAGAATTAATATTTGACAGAATTTTACCTAAAAATGTCTTAAGTGCACACAATGTTCATTAATTCTAGCTTTATTGTGACACAGTAGATACATTGCACATCAGTATCCTCTGTAAAGAGCTTTTTGTGTACTGAAACTACACCAAAATCATCCCTACCTTTTGTTAAAAGACTTCAAAAATTCCTTTAATCTTTTTCACAAAATGTGTTTAACAGCCTCAGCATTGTCACTCATATTTTGCGAGCTACTGCTGATTTGGCTTCAATCTTCTTAAAAAAAACATTTATAAAACCAGTCAGAATGCCCAACATGAAGCCTAAGAAGTTCCAGATAGAATGGAACCATTAGTTAATTTTTCTACATCTACCTTTTTTTTTTTTTTTTTCTTGCAAAAAGAATAGCCCAGAAGAGAACTTGACTTCCTTTCTTAAAAGGACAGATAATTATATAATAAGCCAAAACCTTGCCCTTGGTGGATGGGGTGGCCTTTTTTTTAAAGTCCCAAGTTTCAAAAGCTAACTTTCAGGTTCTTTGCAAGTTCTTTTCTGTTCTCACCCTCTCTGAATTTTAAATTATTTTCTTAATGATTATGGATAGTTCTGCCAATTTTTCCATGTTTTCTTCCAAGCTTTCCATGTTTTCTTTCAATTTTCAACAATAAATTTGATGTAATAGTGGAATTAAAGAATAATTTATGTTGGAAAATACTTCTACTCCCATCTCTTTCTCCAGAAAGAGCATTTCTAAAGTTATATGGGGTTTATCAGGGTCAAGTCATGAATAAATCCAAGAATGGAGATTCCACAACCTTGCTGAACAACCTGTTCATTTTTTCCCATGTTTATTGTGAAAAAAAAAAAAAAAAACAAAACCAAAAAACCCTTATATTAAAAAGGATTTTTTTTTTTTCTTTCAGCATGAGTCCTAGTCGTGTTTTAACCACATTCAGCAGCCAAGCACCAAGGCAGCCTCTCACTCACTCAGCAGCAGTATTGTGGAAAGTTTCAGAAGGGTAAAAGTGAGAAAACTCGTGTGTTGAGATAAACACAGATTAAAAGGGAAAGCAAGAGCTGCCTATGGAACCAAAGCCAGACCAGGAGTTCAGTCAGTGCTGCCCAGGGCAGGCAGGGGTTCAGCATCTCCAGGAGAGCAGGGCCCCATCACACATAACAGGGACTTGGGAAGACAAACCCCATCCCCCAAACCCCCCATTTCTCCTTCTTCCCCCCACTTTATGCACTGAGCATGATGCCACATGGTCTGGGAGATCCCTTTGGTCACTTGGGGTCACCTGTGCCAGCTCTGCCTCCTCCCACCCTGCCAGGCACCTGCAGCCTCCTGGCCAGCAGGGCCCTGGGAAAGGCACAAAAGGCCTTGGCCCTGGGGGAGCCCTGCTCAGCAATAACAAAAACATCTCTGTGTTATCAACCCTGTGTTCAGCACAAATCCAAAACATATCCCTGTACCAGCTGCTGTGAAGAAAATTGACTCTATACCAGCCAAAATTAGCACAGTCCTTTAATTGTCCATCTCTTGGGACAATCTGACTGTAACTAGATATAAACTTATTCTGTTAGCTAATTCATTAACAAAAACAATAAATAGAACATTGGTTAATCCCAGATCCATCTGACATCTCTTGAAATATTCTAGTTGCTAATAAACATTTAGTTAGGCTTTTTAATCTGTGGCACATGAATGTAATATATTTGTATTTTGGTCTTAAGGAAACAATGTAGGACAGTATCAAAGAATTTGCTCACCTGAGATATACCTCATCTGCTTTTTCACTTAACCAGGAAATCAGTTTAAGTTTGACTGTAGCTAAGCTTAAAAATCCATGTTGTTCTGGTATTCTTGGAAGTTTAAAAAGGTATATTGGTTTGTCATATGCTAGAAAGTTCTGAAACCCCGAGCCCTCTTTTATTTTATTTCTCATTCTGAAGGCCACATGGACATCCCTCATTCTTTATGTGTTCTCAAGGAAATAGCTCAGTTATTGTTGAAAACTTAGGTTTTTTGAGGCCTTCTGTGACTGGCAGTGAATAAAATCAAACTAAACTAAACAGTTCCTGCTTTTCATATTTTTTTCTTGGGAATATGATAAGTTTCAGGCCCTAACTTCATTTATTTGCTGGTTTATAAAAATTAAAAGGTAGAAAGCTATCATTATTGCTGCCTTATCTGTGAAATGCCAAATTTGCTTTCCATCCCAGTCACATCAGGGAACTTTCATTTCTCTTTTTATATTTTTATGGAAACTTTCATTTTGGCTGCTTCTATTTTTCTTATCTATAACCAATTTTTCATATTCATTTTCATATTGTTCATTTTTATATTGTTCATTTTCATTTACCTGATGGGTTTTGTTTGGGTTTTTTTTTGGTTTCTTTGTTTTCCTTTTATTTGTTTTGACTATGAATCTTTTGCTCTAGTTTTTGCCAAATATCTTCTTTCATATACTTTAAAAAATTGGTAAAATTATTAGCTTTCCTTTTTCTTTTATGCCTCAGTATGACTTAAAAGATATAGATTGGGTTTCTGCCTTTAGTAGCACATATTAAAGAAACAAATTCACCTTTTGTTCCTCAGACCATCTTCCCCAAAGATCCTTTCTACTAATCCCTGTATATACTGAATTCTGTTCTTTCCTTTTTCTGCTTTTATTCTTTCCTATTAGTAGAGTCACAAATGCTGTAACTCCATCGTAACTTTCTTATTCTTAGACATTCTCTGAGGTTTTTGTAGGAATTACATTTAATGTTGAGAGGTTAACCTGTTACAAGCAGATAGAGGAATGGCATCAGTTTGAGAGCGTGCCCTTGTAAATTTGGTGGAGCATGAGTTTCCAAGGATGGATCAGTTAGAATATCCCAGCAGCACTGCTAGAAATGGAACTCTTTCTTCTCATCCAGCTGACAAATGAATTGCCAAATTTGTTTCAAAACTCAGTGATGCTTCTTTTACCAGATTTTGCATTGTATAATCCAAGGAATTGAAGCTGACATTATGCATGGGACTTTCACACAGAAAATTACACAGCAGCATATCTCTAAAAAATTCAAAGAGAAGGAAAGACATGTTGGGAAGAACAGAAAAATGCTTCCCCCTCCATATTCAGCTTCTGAATTTTCTGACTGGAGAAGTGCTTCAGTGGAAGAGCTGACATTATCCAAGCCAGTGTACCTGTCTGTGGCCTGCTTATGTAAGCACTGCCATGCTCTATTGCATCAGCTGCTTGAAAGGATGAACAAAATGCACAAAATATATGCACATTTATTTGTCTTTCTTAAAGCATGCACTTGGGCCAGATCTAGTGAGGTGCTCAACAATCCTTGCTGACATCAGGTGCAAGTGTAAACAATTATTTAAGTTGTATGAGCCTAATTGTCTATTACTTTTGAGCTTACAATTGATAGTAATCCTTTAAGGGACAATTAGTCATCACAAGTTGAAGTAGTGCCTACTTCTCTCTGAGTTAAGTTCTCCTGAGTGTGAATGAATTTTTTGGCAGTGCAGGATCAGTTGCACAGTGAGTGTATTCCATGGGCATTCCTTAGATTTCCCAGTTCATGGTTTCATGACTAAGCAGAGTGTGAAAAATAAAAATCACTTTGGACATCTCTGCAAAACTAGGCATTGCAAATGGTACCTTCCACCTAGACTTTGCCCTGATGCCAGGCACTTGATAATTCTAAATTCTTACTGGTTATTTTGTATTGCTGACCCAAAGGAACAGAACTCAAGACTTTTCTCCTGTTAAGCAGGTCTTTGAAAGTGGACCTCAATAAGTCTGAAGTTAGTGCTCTTATTAAGGCTAATTCTTTAATAAATAATAAAAAAAACATGTTTATGAGACCTATAATAGGTCCTAATAATAATTTCTTCTTTAGATGTATCACATTCTCTCTCTACATCAGAGACAAAATCCAAGCAACTGTAGCTGTACTCTAAAACCAAGACTACAGTTGAAGTCTATATTTTCACAGCAAGCAGCTTCTCACCTTTGAAAACTACAGACACCTTCATAAAGCTACACTTATCTATGCAAATCTGTGTGAGGTTTATGCCTTAAAACAAAGATAATCCATCCTCCCTAATTATCAGGTGGTGACACACAAATGCAGAGGTCATATGCCCCACCCAAGCCAGATTTCGTGATTTGAAACAACTGCTAGAAATTTAGCTTGGTGACTGATAATATATTTTCAAGATAACAATTTATCAAAGCATGACAGCAGCTGTGAAATCTCAGAGTTCCCCCTCTCTCCTCTATGACACCTTGAGAAGGCAATTACAGCATAATTACCTTAACAAGTGGCATTACAGGAAATTATTGTCATTCTCCTGTTAAAATAACACATAATCATCAGCAAGTGTATTCTAGCATCCCCAATCAGCATCTGATTAGCTGAAGCTAACTCAGAAAAGAGTGTAATAGGTGGGCAATAATTGACAAGTTACAAGAAAAGGGTAAAATATACCTGTGTGTATCTCTCTCTCTCTCTGTATATGTATGTATGTAGGTATCTATATATTCACACATGTATCTATATATATTTAGACTTCATTGAGCATTTGAGGTAGTTGTTTATCTGATCACTTCCAAAACAGGCTTCAAAGTTTTTATTATTATTTTACATGTAGATAGAAAAGCCTGAACGAGACTATCTAGAAATAGTCAGGTATGCAGCCATCTTAATTTAGAAATGCATGCTTTGTTTATATATAAATGGCCATACTTGTCAACCTGCTTAAATTTCTCTGTATTTCCTACACTTTTTTGTTTATCATGTCAATTCCTTCAAGGCTGATAGCACCTTGCAATTTATATCATTATGGTCTAAGACACCACTTCCAGTTTCATGTTACCTTCATAAAACTGAATTATAGAACCTACTTTTTTTCCCAATAGTTGTTTTCTTGGGTACAACTCTACTGGGCTGCACTTTGAAAGATCGTTAAAAATTGGGGTTTTACTCATCAAGCCCTAAGTTCCACTTACAAAGGTGATGCAAAATAACATTAACCATTGCAATAGGTGTGTGTTCTGATGCTACTAATCATAAAATTCCATTACTCTTCAACGTGCAGAAAACATTCTCTTCTACATTATATGATTCCTTGTTTTAGTCAGAATACCTTCACCCAGACCCCAAAAGCAAACCTCACACCACGATGATCAATGCAATGTTATAAATGCTTGTTCCCCAAAACCCAGCTAAAGGTCTCAGGCTCTGAACATGTGTAATCCAGAATTAATTTCCATACCTTAGCTATAATCAGAGCAAAATAGGAAGGCATAGCACCTCCAACAGCAGCATGTTTTTCTTTAAATTGATACATAACTCTTATGTTTCAGTGTGCATCTGTTTTATGCACTCACACACGTGGTCAAATGAGGTAAAATCTGCCGTTGTAGGAACCCAAAAGCTTTTTTAAGAATCCTCTCAGTCCAAGACTGTACCTCACTGCTTGCTTTAGTGAGTTCATGACCTTGGAATGACTACATCTATGGTGGTCACTGCAAAATCAAGCCAGAAGGGCTGGAGTTTGCACAAAAGCTCTGCCAGAGGAAGAGATATTTCATTTTTTTCATTCACTTTAGTAGTGGTAGAGCCTTCATTCAATATAAAGTAACAGTAATCATGGCTAAAACACCAGACAGTGAGGCCAACAGAACCAGAACAGGGATTGTCTACCCATATTCAGCACTGGTGAGGCCTCACTTCAGATGCTGGGTTCAGTTTGGGGTCCCCATTACAAGGACATTGAGGTGCCAGAGCATGCCCAGAGAAGGGCAATGGAGCTGGGGAAGGGTCTGGAACATAAGGAGGGGTTAAGGGCACTGGGGTTGTTTGTTCTGCAGAACAGGAGGCTCAAGGGAGACCTTTTCACTCTCTACCTGAAAGGAGGTTGTAAGAGATGAGTGCCTCTACTCCCA
Source organism: Lanius collurio (assembly GCA_020086605.1). Lineage (NCBI taxonomy): Eukaryota > Metazoa > Chordata > Aves > Passeriformes > Laniidae > Lanius > Lanius collurio. The sequence goes on along the minus strand of JACBWW010000595.1, from coordinate 3,947 downwards.
GGCAACCCGAATATGAATAGAACAACAGGAAATTATCTCAATTTTGGCCAAAAGAGGTTCAGGTTGGATATTATGAAAATTTCTTCACTGGAAGAGTGTTTAAGCACTGGAACAGACTTTGTAGGGAAGTGGTAGAGTCACCATCCCTGGAAGTGTTCAAAAACCAAGCAGATGGGGCACTTCAGGATGTGGTTTATTCAGCATGGTGGTATTTGGTCAAAGTTTGGAGTTGATGACCTTGGATATCTTTTCCAACTGTTATGATTCTATGACTCTTAAACTGTGAGCTTGAGACTTGTCCATTTTGACTTTAGGTATCTAAGTACTCAATGGGTGAAACTGCAATTCTACCAACATCTCTGGGGTGTCATTTTGTGTTACAGGCTCTGCTTTGGCAAACTGAGGGTCCTCCTATCTGACTGATTGATTTTCCTGTTACTGTGCTTGTGTGTACAAATGTTTGTCTGCATCACCTACTGTTTTGCACAAGCCTAATTATTATGAGAAGGAACTGTATTTCACCATGAGGTATCAACAAGGACAGTGTTTTAAGATTTAGAGGTTAGGATTTGTCCTGCATTTACCTATCTGTGAAATGACATCTAATTCAAGTCACTCATTAAGATTTGATGAGAGGTCAGAAGAGGCAGATGGGCATCTCTCTGAGACATCAGCCTTGGGATGAGATGAGCTATTAAATGGCTAAACTTCATCAAGGAGAGGTGCATTTTATCAAAAGTCACTTTTTTTTCTCTAGGATTGACTTAGACTCTGGGGAAAACACTCCTTTCTGAAGACAGAAAGTGAAATGCAGGAGATGGTGGTTGTCTCACATCTTAGGAAATGAGAGGTTTGTTCCTGGTACCACAGAGCTGAAAGAAGTGGGTGTGAGAAATGACTTCTACTTCCCATGGTACTGCCTGCATCTTTCTGTGAGCAGGGACCAAAGTGTTTGCAAATGCACCAAGAAAAGCTATACTTGAATTAAAAAGGTGAATGCTGTTTCTTGGGGGGTTTTAGTGAATCTGAAATATGATTCACTGCCAAAAGTATTACTTGCTAAAAGAGATTCTAATTTTAAATTTGAAAATACATATTTAAAAACTCAATAGCAAGTAGATTATTTTAAGTGCTCCTCAACAATAGAACTTAAAAATAATTTCCCTTACAACAGTGTTTTAACTATCAGTTTGGGAAAGGAGAGAGCTTCCCAAACCAGTGAGTTGAGTTTTCTTGTAAATGTGAATTTAGGGGCTAGCAATGTTTCTGAATTTGCTCTTGTAAGATTTTTTTTTTATTTTTTTTAATGGGGATTGCTTGTTACTTTGCTCTTGTCAAAATAAACATCAGAATTTTAAAGGACAAACTGTCCTGTTTAGAATAAAGAATGTAACTGCCCATGCATATGTGGTAAATTCTGTGAACAAAAGTGCAGCTGGTGAGAGAAATGATGCAAAATTGATGGTGTCTTTGGAAGCTCCAAGTGAAAAATTTATTAAATATGATCCAAGGTCATAGCTTTCTATGTAGAAAGAAAATGAAACCAATACAGAAAAGAACTTTGTTTGTTGTAAAGCACCCTGTATTTAAAATGAATGCTCTTTCAAATAAAATCTGTACAACTAATTGCTAGTTAGAAGCCTGTCCTATATCCATTTTGAGTAACTTCCTGTTATATTTCTTAGTGAAATTAAAAAAAATAATCTTCACAGAGAGCAAGTGTTTCGATTTCTTCCAAAATTGTCAACCCATCCCTTTTCTCCTAGAAAAAGCTGATTAAAGATTCCTAGACTGAAGGCTATAACTTCATCTATTCTATAAAATCCTCAGTTAATGAGGAATTTTACAAAAGCTAACTTCCTTTTGTGCCTACTTAGCAACCTTCCCCAACTTTGCAAAATTCCATCTATGTAAGATCCCTCTGATTTGAAATATCTGGCTTAAATGAGGGTCAAAATTTTGTGTCCCTTGCTGGGAAACAGGAAAATCTTTCTTTTTTTTTAATGTGCACAAGATTAAGAAAGAAATTGCAGGGTAAAGGTATAGAGGTAAGTGTGAGAAAGAAAAGTGAGGCTGTAGTAGAGGAGAATTATCTGTATATATGTGGGGACAATCCCACACAGTTAAGCAGATCTGGAGGCTCATGCAAAAATAAGGTTTAGTGTTCACCCCTAGATCTTCATTCACTGAAGGATCAATCAGATGAAAAAAGTGAAAGCATGTTGGAAAAAAATATCTGTTAAACCTTATGTAAAAGATTTGAATATAAGGAAACTACACCTTTTTCAAACTCATTGCTGACCCCTTTTAAAACCAAATTTGCTGTTAATGAGTCATGGACATTTGAGTCAATTAAATGTATTTGCTTTGATGAGCAATCCACCATTTACACCTACTGAAAAGCTATTTTCATTCATGGGCAGCATCAGCAATGTAATTATACTCCAAACACATATCCAGAATTCTTTACCCATGTTGTTCCATGATCTGTGTTTCAGAGATAAATAACTTTATTATTGTTGGTATTATTTTCAAATAATAAAATTAATAAAATGCACTTCAAAAAGAACAAGCAGAAATCCTGCAGAAGGAAGTTTGTAATATGAAAAAATCTTATTGGGATTGATAGGGCTGATGACAATTTTAATAGGATTAATTAAATTTTAAAGAACTTTTGCAATCAGAAACTTCAAGCTGCTTTGTATTACAAATTTATTACAATATAAGTTTATTTTACTTTAAGTATTTAGGAATACTTTTTCTGAGGTGAAACTGTCACATCCATGTTTTGAATAAAAGTTCTGCATTTGGATCAAGACAATCAAAATAATGAGTGCCTATAAGGATCTGGTTGAAATCAGTATTAATATGAAGATAAGCTAGGTTTTGTTACACAGCTAAACTTTTACATTGTAGAGTGTTACATAATGACATAAAATAAGATAAATGGTAAAGACTACTTAAAGTTAATAAGTCTTTAACTAAGAATTAGTCTTTCTATAATAAATAAATGCCAATACTTAAAAATCCAGAAGCCTTTCTGCATAATAAATGTGGTTTAATGTCAAGGAGAATTGTCACTTAATGGAGCAACATCAGTTATAATTTATAATGGAGCACGGAAAATGCAATAATGCATACTCTAATTTAAAGAATGTTTTTAAAAGTCCATCTATAATATCTCCTATTTTTATTGTTGCCAATAAGATGAAAAACATTGATTCCTCATGAAATGTTTAATGAGTAGCAAAATTTCTTTAATGTGTAGTTTAAGAGCTTTGTATATATATATATATATAAACTGCCATGTTAAAAATTATTAAATTAGTCATAATTTGGTATTAGCAACTATGCCATTTCTACAACTCATAATTCATAAGGCTGTTCCAAAATGTGTGCAAGTCTGCATACTTTGTCATGTTCTGTTTCAAATATCATATTTTACAGTCTATGATGTTTTTTTCTCAGCTTTTTATGTCCTTCTGCAAATAATACATTCAGTCCAAACATTCAGCAAATGCCAGACTTGCCTATTTTTTTTGCACAGCAAAGGAAGATGAAATATCCTAAGTTTTTATTCAGCATAATGTTTATTTCCACCAACACAAAGGGGTTTTTACATTCATTTCTCTGACACTTTTAAAGAAAACATTACAGCCTGCATTAGTAACATAATACTGTATGCAATTTCAAAAGAACACATAAAAGGGCCTTTGTGAAAGGGTCTTGTTATTCTGTAATGGTAGAACAAAAATACTTTGTGTGCTCCAACACAATGCTACAGACTCCCAAACATGCTCTTTCAAATAAAGGCAAAATACCTGCTGCTGGAGGAGGTTAAATCACTCTGTGAGCCTCAAATGCTTCAAAATATCTTAATCTCTAAAAAATTAATTGGCTAAATAAGGAAACAATTAAAAATGGAAGCCTCCCTCCTGTTCTCCTTT